>JAQGAP010002423.1:0-15224 GCA_034697805.1 Orchesella bifasciata | reverse complement strand
CTATAAATTAGCGACGTATTTATGACAGACAATGAAGTTAAGATGATTTCAGGAATTTCGCTACATTCAACATTTATTAACCGTCATAGCAGAGTTTTTTATATTCGTTTACAATCATACTTATGCTGCGACATAAAGAAGCGAAGAATTAAAGACGAAGAGTGTTCACACAACCAACTACGTACACATATATGTATGGGCGGTACAACGTACATAGCCAAATAACTAATACTGCAATATATTTCACGAAATTGCGTCCATATAATATATAGGGTCGAACGAACATTGTACAATCGTACTCATTAAATTATAACACCTGAAAACTCCTTCAGTCACCACATGATGTCAAGTCATATATTAAATTTCATCCTCAACTTTCCTCTTCAATGCATGTGTGAACCGTATTTTCAACCTGCATTCAACATTTACAAAGGTGTTTTCTTGTATGGAGAGCTGTAGACATCAAATTTGAACGATGTTGTATTTAATACGTACTTGCACGTGCTTGCAATGCGTAAGGGAAATTTACGGCTCTACACCTCTTTAGTTAATAAAATTCTTGTTTCACCTTTCTCCTTTCAAGAAAATATGATATTTTTTGCTGTAAAAAATTCAGTGTTGTCCAGCATCATAGTTTGTAGGTATTTTTCACGCGTATAGATTTATTTTTGTCAAGCTTTCCGTACGGTGGTCCTTCATTAAACACATTTCAGCACCATTAGCTCCAGCACAATATGTAATGGTAGGTTTCCGTGTAACACCATTCATTAAGTAAGCCTATATACTCCTAACGTTTAGAGTCAATTTATCTTCGTTTAATCAAGAAACAAACAGCTGAAACGTACGTTGTTGTATGGGCGCAAGTACATTTTAACGCAGATACGTACACCAAGTATACTTCACTAACCAGTAGACTTCCCACATTACTAGAATATAGATCAAATGCCGATGTTGAAGTGCGCTTTTATAGCTCACACTTCTTCAATTCCCAAACGGGAAGATGCGTTCCGTGTTCAATTATATCTTATAAAACAGAATATAAGAAATATTAGAACAAAATAATTAGCTAGGCAATCTTAAACCTGTGTGAGTTCAAGCAACCAAAATCTATTAATATTTATTTCTTCAGCTTTCCATAAAAGTATACAACAACACGATGTAAGCACAACATCGTAATACCACAATATTCAAAATAACCTACAAAGCAGTCAGCTCCATCAAAATCTTTCAAATGCATTTCAAAAACACACTTTTGCAAATATTACTTTTGAACTGAAAGATTCATGAGCTTATGACGTAGTCAGTTCCTGTTAGTACTCTAAAATAACCAAAAAGTTATAAGTACAGAGCCTCACTTTCCAATTAATTAAGGAGTGAAACCTACTTCAACTCTACTCATGAGTCGACGATAGTAAATCAAATTAATATACATCATCATCTTAACTAAATTTCCGGCTTTCCGGTTGGTGGTTGTGGTTATTCCTTCAGTTCTGCTTTACTTCACTGCATCCTCATATTCGATAGCTCCAGGAGGAGCTTTGTGGTTTGCAGCAAACATTAAAATTTAAAGTTCTCGAGCATCGAGTTTCATGGAAAAACAGTTATCTCAAACTATTTTATTTGTAAACAAACTAAAACTATTTGGAGAAAGCCTTGAGCTAGTTTTCATATTTCGTTTTCAAACATACATTCCATGAGCGTCTCTAATCAAGTTGGCTCACCAATCCTGATAAACTATTATTGTTATTGATATTATGGACAGGTTCCATATAATTTCCTGGATTCAAGGACTAGTTGACCAGCCACGAAAAATGTTTTCCCGCATGAATTCTAGAGGCAGTAGTTCCCCAACTTCTCTTTTCTCAAGACACACTTATTATCACTGTTATTAACGTGGGCTAGAGTCATATTTGGAGAGAGTCACATGCCTCAAATTATCATCATCAATCAAAGCCTCTCACATTTATTACTTCTACCCCTTCTTGTTGACTACTTGAACATTGCAACTTATTCCTATTATTAGTTATCCAATGAGTAGGGTTCATTTAACGAATGAGTAAAAATCAAAGGGAAAGAAAAAGAGAAAACTTCAAGAAGGAGGCTACTTGTATGATCCCTACACTTGAGCTTTCGGTTAACTTAAAAGTATTTACTTGAGATACGGAGAAGAAAAAGAAAGAACTTGTCTATCTATCCGGTAGAGCATTAAAAAATGGTATTGCTGTTAAGCTTACAGTTTTCATATCTTCCTGAGTTTACAGCAACTATTTCCCCTAATGAATATACACTGACTCTGTGAGTTGGGGTGCAGCAGGGGAGTTAGATACCCATGCTTTCCACTCGACTAAACTAGAACGGTTGAAATGAAACAGGGGGTTTTCTTCTCAGTACCCTATCCAATATACCGTATATTATACAAAGTTTCCATTGCCCCTACCAAAAAGCCCAAATTTTTTTCGTAACTCAGCTATATATTACTTGCCCACCACTATGGTTTTTTTTCAACCAAAGAGACTTTTTCCTCTCTCGCTCTCTTTCATATCTAGCCAAACTTTTTACAGTATCAAGAAGAATAGTAAAATATACGAGAACTGATGCCTCTCTCTTCTTCCCAGTGAAAATTCGTCGATTCCAACTTGCGTTTTAACCAGATTCCTTCTTACTTCATCTCTTCTCAACGGATACAAGATGAAGGGAGTAGAGGGTTTAAAAGACGAAATAAGAAGAAGCCTTACTACACAGGTCTATAGGTAGGATTGGATATTGGTACGAGGAGTGGAGGTGGAAGTGGTAGTTATATACAGACGGAAAAACTTTGGATGGTTTGATGATGACGATGATGAAATGAGATATTTTATTTGTCAGCTGGCAACAAGAACATAAAAAGCGATCCTTCCCCTGCTGCTCCTGCTCTCTACAACTTTTTTAGTCGCACGCCAAGAAAAACCTAGCCTCCAGACATATTTGCGGTATTTGCATAGTATTGAATATCCGATACACACTATAAAAAGACTGCCGAGAACAACTTTCTCCTGGTTTGATACTAGCTAACAACATGCACATTTTAAGAACATTGTGACTAAGCAATTGCTGCAACATTTTAAACAGTGACCAAATAAATATAGGGATATCATGTCTACTACTCCAAGGAGAAAATGCATGAGCAAGGAAATGATAGTTGCAGTTAAGAAAGATGTTGCAAGACGCAAGATGATAGCATCAAACAATTGACGTGTACGTCTCCGTCATAGAAACTGAAATGGGGAGGAAAGCAAACGATTATGATCACTTCATAAGCTAACAACCAAAGCAGAAGCAGAGTTACAACCGGAGTAACACGAGAAGTACATTGCACTCATACCTAAAAATAACAAAAGTACGGCGCGTATTTGTAGTAATAGGATGTGGTATAGTTAACCATAACCCATAGATTTTTATCGTTTGTTGGAAGCCGCCGCAGCATCAGGACAAATTCACTTTCACTCCGAAAAAATATTAGATGGAAATGTTGGAGGAAGCAATAATAAAGCACAACAGTACAACCAAGTAGTATCACCATCATCATTCATCAAGCCCCATATTATCTCTATATGTATGTACATAAGAGATGATGAGAATCATATTGACGACGATGATGATAATGGTCACAGACCAAGTTGGCTGTTTCTCTTTATAATAACGTATAACGGTCTCAAGTACATCATATAATATAAAACTCAAGGAGCAACAATATATATTCAGCTATTGAGAAAAATTTTCAAGTACCTTGTTAGTGCTAAGGACGTAGAGGTAGTGGCCAACGGGATCCACAATAGTGTCCGGCAAGATGGGAAAACCAGGGTCCACCTCAACATCCTCATAATGGTCCACTCGACTTACGGACGAGAGCAAAATCTAAAGCATCAACAAAACAATAATCCATCCCAATTAGGTATTACTCTACAATATCATTACCTCTATAGTCAGCACACACACACAAATGGTTAGAGCTATTCGTTCATGGTTCGCCAAGAAATCATAATGCTTGATGCTCTACATAATATATTGTTTGTTAGTCAAGTCGATATCATTAAATTACATGGTTCACTCCCATTTTCTGTACTTTTCTTGGGAGCAAATGTCCATACACACACAATAACACTTGGACTACATTATCCTCAATTAGCCTGGGCTCATCAAATTACAATTTTTACTGCCTCAAAACATGACAACAAAATAACTATGACGGACGAGAGTCGCCACTGCAAGAAAAAGCAGCCTCGGGAGCACCGTATAAACTGCTCAAGAGGACATGTGACATGAACGCAGTAGTTTGGTTCAAATTATATGGCATAAACGTGATGCATGTATTTGATGATATCTGAGCTTACACATAGTAATATTTTATAGGTTTACGACAGAACATGTTTACTACGCTACGACATAATGAAGCAGTTGAACCAATTGGTGAGGTGGAGGTCTGCAGGAATAAACGCAAGCCGCCTTTTATTAATCACATTTCCACTTGCGTATTTGCGACAGCAGACACACCAACTTGTCTACCTGCATTCCCACCACACATACATCCTCGTTGGCAATTCAATGAATGAAACTAAAACCAATTCCTAGCACTTTCTCCCTTAATAATGCATAAGTTAAGTAAATGATGGGGTCAACGGGAAAAATGTTCATGTTTCCAAACTACTCTTACTTTCTTTTTCTGTTCCTTTTTCCTTCAGTCCCTGAGCCTAGATTCACTGTGACATGTGCTTTCAACCGCCAACCCTACTTTTATTCCATGTTGTACACAACTCGGGAACACATGTCGAGTGAAAGCATGCAACAAAGGCATGATAGAACAAGTATTTCCTTGAGGAACAACATAAACTAATGTGGAATCCGCACTGGGCTGAGCAAATAACTTTTCAATTTCCTCACATCTCCCAATACCCAAATCTTCTCCACCTCTTGTCGAAGAAAATACTTCAGTTGAGCAAGTTGACTGCCAGAAGTCACAGGAACGAAGTGAGTGACTTGTGACTATGAGTGAATGAGTGAGAAAATGTACACTTTGCGCCGGACAGAGTTACTTTATACATTTATTTGTAGTCAAGTAGTGAGTGATATTTAGGAATCCCCACAAGCCGCTACTTATTCGCCTCGGATAACATTTATTTCCGTTTACGCTTTTATTTGTTGCACACATCACTCAATCGCTGCAATTTATTCGTTTATGGGCTACATGTGTACACCGATACTACAAAACAAAATGATACCACTTGTTTCTTTCCTGAGCAAACAAGGCATTCTACATATATGCAGGATAATAAATTGCAGGCATCATACTCAAGAAATATGTATGTAGGTTTACGCTCGTCCTATATCCTCCGTTTTTTATTTACAAAAAAAGTAAAGTCAACTTTAAAAGTCATAGATTGGAAATGATGAAAAAGCGAAAATTCTCCCAGTCTCGCCTATAACTCGAATTTCAGATTATGCATGTTCCTACATTCATTTAAATCAAATAGGATATAATTGTGTGAATGTAGATATATCACATATCGTTCATCATTTCACCAAAGTTACCATATTACATAGTTGTAAGCACCATTACAAAGTAACAACCTTCTCCATGTGTCACGACCATCGGTTTTACGGCTCACTCATGCATGTTTCCCATGGGACAAGATTAATACCATCTTACTTGACGACGACAGTCATTTGCCTCATTTCATAACCTGCTGCTCAAATTTCAATATTTGAAATATCATCGCATTTAAACTGATACGAGGCCAGGGTCGGTTGGTGTGTCGTAGTGGCACAAGATCCAACATTTTCATGGGAGTAAAATATCTGACTCCAATCGTAATTCATGTTGTTAAGGGGTAGCAAAAAGTAATTGGAGCAAAGGATACGCCTTCCCTTTAATAAGGTAAATCATGTTGCATGGCTTCATCGATAAATGATCCCGTCGCTCGCGACATGATTTGAACTCACTGAAACGAAATGGATTTCCCCAGCAAGTCAAGCTCAACTTTCTGAGTATTTACTCTGATAAAGCGAGAAGTAGGTATTGCGTGAGATTGGTTATTTCAGTTTCTATACGTTACATACTCCTTTAGAGAGAAGTTACTGTTAGGGGCGACTACAAAAATCATATACATAAAGTACAAGGACGGAGATACGTAAATTTTCTTTCCGTTGCTTCACTGCTCTCACTGATATCATGCTTCATCATTGTGTTAAAATCGTACTTTTTCCGGTGCAGATCCATGTAGTCATGCACTCATGCTCGTATATAAAAGTGCTCCGCGATTGCTTCAAGTACTATCATTATTTGCCATTATACTTGTGTCATACACCGTGGGTGGCAGGCAGTGCCACCATATGATTTGAGAGTGTGTTCACACAGCCGTGTAATTTTGATGAAATATTACGTTCCGTCCAGCTCAACATGACCCTCTGTATTTACTTACTCTTCCTACTACTTATGTCATATACAATTTCCGTTCTTCTTACTCTGTTTAAAATTTAAAATCCATCGCATTTTTAATATGGTTTGTATATAAGTACATGTGTAAGTACATGTACGCTACATTTATTCGTGACGGAACAATGGTGACAACGAATTAACATACGTAATGTATAGGAGGTCGAAACCGTCAGAAATATTATCAAATTTTACACGTTTTGCACAGTATCCCAGAAACACCCACGTATGTTTATGTGAATAATTGTCTTATCTGAAGTTGGAAGCGTAGTTGTATTTCTTTCGAGAGAAAAAGTGGCTTTCAGCTCACAGTACTATGTATTCATTTTACTTCTAACGTCTCCGAAAGTGACCTAGTGTTATGGTTTCTGGGTAGATAGCTCCGACACGATAAGTATATGAAGTTTATATATTTTTGGAAACAAATGAATAGTAGGGCTTTCGATATGGTTCTCTGCTTGTGCCCATTCATTCCTGATAAACCAAGTTTAATACATAAAAAATAAATAATGGTCCATTCGAACGAATCCACCGCAAAGCAACATAATGCGTAGAGCAAAACAATAACAGTATGCTTCCCCCAGCACCTTTTACTTCATTTCTGAGTACTGTACAGCTTCTTTCTTGGGGAAAACCGTTGAAAAATAACAACATTCATAATACACCACACATGAACAATTCTGTACAGCAGATTATGGAATAAAATACGCCTCTGTGTAAACTAAGGACGACATCAGAGAAAAATCGATAAGCACAAAATCAATCCCCATAATTCCTTAACCTATATGCAGAGCCATTATTTTTTGTCTCCAGATAGCCAAAGGACATGGTGTAAGTGCAAAAAAGTCAAAGGGAAAGAAAATGTAGTCTCTGATATGGCTTTACACCCCGCATCGCCCTTGGTGTGTCGAGCGATAAAAAATAGGGCATATAAAAGTCGCTTAAAGTAAAGTATACTACTTACCCTCACTCTGTATTAGTGGTAGTATGTACGCAATATTGAAAACAGACCGTAGGCTAAAATAAGACGACTTTGTTACTGAGCATTAGGTATACATAAAGCTTAGTTAGTTTTTATAGGAGGAAAACAGCAAAAACTAAGTGCGAAATTTCATGGAAAGATGCTAGCTCTTCTTCATGTTTACATCTATATCGATCTGTGAAATGTGCACCGTGGTTATCCTTCGCTATCTAGAATTTGTAATCAGGTAGCTTCCATACATCCCAGAGAAAGGCTAGTGGCTTCAGGGAGCGAGATATTCACAATCAAGAGAAACGATGCTTATGTAAGACGATTTTTATGAGAATATTGAAATGGTACATGAAAGATTGCGGTAAATGTGCACTAGCCGTAAGTACCCGGAGCAGAATATGTCTGATGTACATCTGAGAGTGTGATCTGATACAACTTTTTGTCACAACAAACTTTCCCTTGGTTGGATTTTTAAAAAGGAGGCAAGATGACGTGCGTAACTATCTTGTTTTGTCGTTACTTTTTCTTCGATGTCATAAAATTTATACGCAATTAAGATGCAAATTGTAATGGAGCGTCTAAAAGTAAGTACATAATTCCCTTGTCAAATAACTCCTTAAACCTTTTTCTTCTATGAAATGGTTGCTCCCATTCTACAGGAATAACCCATTTTCCGAGATGGAAATCAAAATGAGATTCCACTGACGGTGAAAGAGATTGACCATGAAGATAAACCGAATGAAATTAACATTGAGCCTCTGGGACCAACTCAAACAATCTGGTTCCCATGAAATTAGTTTCAAATGAGAGAGGAAAATGTACTGCCGAGCCGACCCTCGTATCAGATCAAGCGAAAAACTTTGAAGGGACACAGAAGTAGAAACTCGGCATTCTAATTTGTCGATATATTTTTCAAAGTGGATGAAGATTTTGCGATTAACAAAGGAGTTCCTTTTTCTGAGACACGAATGACAATTTAATTTTTATTGGATGCCAAGGCGATCTTCTTTAAAATATTTAGTTCTTGCACGCAATCCTAAAGGTTTTATGAGAAAGACGCTCAGATTACAGGTTTTGGCTGTGTAGCACAACTAATTTTCAAGCTTAACAGAGCGGGGCAATGTGAAAATTTTATCTTATCAATTTCATTATGAATAAGATGTTAAAGTTAAATGAAATACTTGCAACAAACAAGTGTTCATGTGGGTGTACTCAACTGACACGGAGGTACTAGTAGGCAGGTATCTATCACCCTTCAACTCTTCATTGTGTACAAAATATATACTCCCAAATTGTGAGGATAGATGAGGAATTGCGCAGGAAGGAAGTAACAAAAATCGGAAATCATAACATCAAATGTGTAGTATTATATTGTTGAATGAAATCAATATGATGTCATGTTTCCAATTTCTCAGATTTTCAACGATATGTGAAACGTAGGACTGATGAGTATGAACATAGAAAGAAAGCACCATGGAAGATAGTGAAATATGAAGTACTATGAGAAAACTACATATATGTGTATGATATAAAGTTCAAATACCAACCAAGTTGTAAATAGTGATTGCGCCAAACACGTCTGCTGCAGGGTGTAATACAAGTATTACTGTTTACATATATGTAGGAATACACAGGAAATAGGAAAACTGAGTAAGTAAATACCATGCAGCAAAGTTTCTTACGAAAAAAAAAAATCACAATTTTTGTTGACCAAATATACTTTTACGTATGTTTACCAGGGAAGGAAAGGAATATATATCCATAAATATATGGATGCATATGGAGGAATATGATATGATGACCCACCACTACTAAACATAAGACAAGATAGTCATTTCTTAAAAGAGTAAAGAATATAGGGGACATCCATAAACTTTCCAGCGAACCGAATAAGTCAAGCCACAATTTCCCGGTGGACCAACGGACCTGTCAACGCAAGCAGAACTAACTGAGCAGCCAAAGGACGGGTACACCATTCGTCTTTTTCCTACCTTCGCAACCTTATATTCATGCTGTACCACCGCTATCTGACAAAATCCTAGAAATAAAACCATGTATGGGAGTGCAGATGAATATTATTGGTCTTTTTACTGAATCGATGATAAAACAATGCATCTTCGTTTGCCCATCCAATCTAACACTATATGCATTTGATACTACTTTATATTTATCACCGAAAAAGGTTCACAATTTTTTTCTGAGTAATTCGCTACTTCGGTCTATATCCATATTTGGAATTTTTTCGGTTGATGCTTGCATGATGCGAAAATTTTCTGCGGACTTTCTCCTACTTTTACTGGCATATGCAAGGTACTTTCTTACTAGTATATACGGCAGAGCCCATGCTTGTATGCAACTTGATTTATCAAATAAGAGAGTTAAAAAAACAAAGTGCACAAAGCCAACTGATCACAAGCATGAGCTCTACTGCACATAACAACTTCAACTTAATGTATAAAAATATACAAAAAAAACTCATACTTTTCTTATGGCATGCCACTTCTCAATAATACCATATTCATAGATTCTCGACGAAGTGCATCATAAAATTTTCATGCTAGCCTGTTTTTAGACATGAACTTGTTTCCGTTTTCTCCTCATACTTTCTTCAATATTAGCTTGCATGTATGTATTTCATCCCTATAATCTGAGTGAGTGCCACAACTTCCATATTATACAAGATTTGTAGTTATGCATGAATATATTACTTTCTTATACAAGTCTGCTCTTTGTAACTTAAGAAATTCGATTCTTCAGTCAGTCAGCAGCAAGTCCATCTGCATATTTAGATAGCCATAAGCCATGATTATGTTGCAGTTTTAAAAACATGAAATCAGTTTCTCAAGTTATTAAGCTGTACAAACAGCTTTATGGGAATCACTTTTCTGCTCATCTGGTCGTCCTTAAACTGTTACGTTGGTTACACTAGCCGATACTAGGTTTTAACAGGTAAAAAATTACAGAAAAAAACTAATACTTAATATTATTTGGGATTTGTTTCACACACTTCAAATTTGTCTCGTGTTGGTATTAAGTTGGTACAAGTTGTGTTCAAGAAAAATGAAATAGTTTCCAACTAAAAGCAGAAATGATATGTGCGTCCAACGCATATATTAAATGATCTGTTATAGAAGTGTCCCGTACACCTTTTATTTTACAAGAATAACAAACTATTTGGAACTCTTGCAGCTACGGCTATGATACTGGCTACTGGGCACGAGTCCTCCCCAGACATACTTTCTTGAACAACAAACATTCAAACCGGCAGTAGCTGTTTTATTATAAGTATTCATGGTATTGTATGTTTGTCGACCATTATATTTGAGAGGTTAATATACTTTAAAACTGACTACCATACTTTCACATCACTCACAACAATGTGGATAGACGAACATACATTTCCAGTAAAGATATTGTATAAAATTGCGCAACGAAGTGGCAGCGTCCTGAATCTCTTTGCAACTCACAGGATTACAATATGTATTTATGTACGCGTACATATTTTTGTGCGTAGCCTATTTTGCAATCATGAAGTATATGTTATTTGCGAACATGTTTGATGGTGCAAAGAATAGAATATGAAAGAAAAGGCAAATATTTTATGCAAAAGAAAAAGTATGTTCATATAATAAATAAGTATATATGTATGTTACTCCGACATGAGTGCGTCAATCCCATTTCCTTTTTATATTTAGGTGACAAATCTCAAGGATATCCCTATCTCCATGTTCTAAAATTGCTGTGAATAAAGTTACTAACAGGAAGGAATCCCATTTGGCATGCGAGCGAAGGACGGAGCAATGTCATTTTTTACTTCCTTTATTCACAGCCCAGCAAAAGGAAGATTTTTGGAGCATGGTCCGTGTTTTATTTATATGTAAATCCACTACAAACTGTTGGTACCTTGAGGTAAGTGTGTAGTCTACTGTTTTCTTTCTATTGTGTCCTTTGTTTACCTACAAACAGGAACATGTGCATGGTTCCAGACGCCACATGCAAATTAGGAACCTGAGCCAGGTCAATTTTCTCTGTTAACATGTACATATTTTGAAACACAGGGAAATCGAACCCGTAAGTAGAGACAGAGTTTCCCAATCTACATAAATTATCAGAAATTTATCAAAAGGATGAAATTTGTAAGTTGAGTAGACGCGACTGTAGCAAAACTTGAATGAAAACTCAGTTTCAAGAATGGTCCCAATTTACCTTTCGTTCGTGCTTTCTCCTCTTGTTTGTACCTCAGCTTTCAATGAAGTTGAGTCGTAATAATATGCTAACTTTAGTAATGTAGATGAGTCTACCAACAGAATAATAAAAAGGCTTGCATTGTTCCTTCCTCTCTCTCTCTCTTCTCCGAGTTGGCTGATCAACCTCATGATCTGCGTTTGAAAGACGAAGGATGAAAGGAAAGGAGTAAGAATGTATTTGTGACTTTTGTAACAAGCAGGGTGCTCTTTTGCATACCAAGGATAAAACAGATGCAAGTCTTGATTTGATCTCATAATCATCATGATTATCATGCGATAGATATAATGATACTAATGCCACGGTTGCGATTCAGCTTCTTTATTACGATCCCACTGCCTGCTACTGATGATGTTAACAAGGAGAAAGAAAAAAGAGAACAATTCACGTATTTTATATTCCCTTCAGCGCATTAAAAATTGTTCCCTTCTGAATCATTCCAAAAAGTGAGTAAGCCTCTTGTACATCGTCATCGCAAGCAGAGGAGAGGTTTGTGTTTGTGGGATGAATCATAATTACGTAGTGGCACACTGAAATGCTCGCGGAGCAAGAATGGCTTTGTGTCGTTTTGAGACAAATTCGCAGCTTACTCATCCTCTCATATCTCAACTCCATCTCAAACTATTTTTTGCACACGTTCATCAGCATCTATTTCTCCTTTTTGTTCTATTTAACTAGGGTGGATGAAACTACACATGGTAGAAAACATTACCATCGTCGTATCCAAATCCATGAATATATAACTTTGTTGGGACTCTTTTCAATTCGAAAAGTGGTTTATGTAGATAAAAAAAGCCATGTTTTAGTTGTGCCAATGGTTAAAAAATACACTGAGATTTCGTAAATCAATACTGCATATGAAATGCAATATAGGAATTACGCATGGTATGGTTGCTCAATTTTTCGTATCAAACACACCGCGCTACTTGCATACATTACACATACATGCATAAAATAGTGGGGTCGGGTGAAGTACGCACTTTAGAGGAACAGTGTAGAAGGTATCTGTAAAAGTTGAGTTTCGTGTTGATTCAATGTTCCCTTTGGGGCCATTTTTTAAGTTGATGCATTATAGAAAGTCGTAACACACGCATAAGCTTCAATGCGATTACATATAAAATACTTTTCATCTTTATTTCTTCAGGCCAGGCCGCGCTGGCAAACCCCGCTAGTGAAGATAGTCATAGTTCTTTCCCCTTTCTTGTTTTTTTCTTATCCTCCTACTTACAATGATATTACTGCCTTCACTCATTCCCACTTAATTCTTTAAAGGTTGTAAAACGTGCTCTGCAGCCTCTATATAGAGTAATGTGCAACGGTTTCACATCAACTGCAACAGAGCTCCTTCAGATCGCTGTTTTCTCCATCAACCGCCATGTCGGAAGGAAAATGAATGCATTTACCAGAAAACTATTTTACCGTTTCCTCAACATTTTTCAAGGAATAGCACAACACAACAGAAGCGCATTCACTTAAGTAGAAACACAGTAGACATCAAGCTAAGGTTCCTAAGTAGCAAGTGAAATGGATTGATCTCTAAACTACTTTGCACCCAAACACTTGCATCTGCTTGCATCAGTACATGCATTATACATAAACTCAGCCCACGCTACGGTTCTGATTCCTTCGCTTCTGAACGGAGCAATAACCTAACGAAGAAAAATATAAGATTACATATTACATATTACACTTTATGCCGTATAGCATTATAGCAATATGATATCGTGGTAAGTGTGTATGCCACAGTTATGTAAAAGACGCAATCCCCTTCACTCACTTCCTTTGGGTTTTCAATGCAAAGTCGTAGGTGAACTGAAAGTGAATGAGAAAAGAAAGCTGGGACGAGAGAAGAGAAAATCTAGTGGTGTATCCATCCTAATCATGTGAACCTGTTTTCACCAGACTAGACTTTGGAAAAAAGAGCTCGTGAGATTCATTGTTTCGAAGTTGGAGAATCTTTTTATGCTAATGTAATAAAGCTACAACTTTTTAATTTAGTATCCGCCTTATTTCACTCTGTGCGACTAAAAAAGAAACTCGGTGTCATTGCCAAATCTAAGGAAGTATTTTACACCGGTATTACATTATGCTTTGCATTTTAGAAGTGTACAGGCAAGCCAGAGAGAATTGTTAATGTTGCAAGTTTTTTCCTTCTTTTGTTTCCCGAGATATTGTCGACAACCAAATTCTGGTTGGAGACGGGGAAATCTGTCCATGCTGGTGAGCTCAATAATAATCAAGGTCCTAATTCCATTTGCCAGCTAAAGTTTTAACAATAACCTTATCTTCTATATTTCATTCAACGTCCATGTATTTTACATAAAAAGAAAGAGCTACTTTACTACGAGAGGAGCAGGTGGAGATGGGAGCCACCAAGCCACCACCTGGATTCAATGCTTTAATTTTGTTTCCAATAATTACCAAACTTTAGCTAACAGTTGGAGAAATTCTTCAGCAATAAAATGCGTTCGGCTATGTAATGCCAGGAAACATCTTCGAGCAGTGTGGAAATTTGGATGAAAACAAAATGGACAGATACTGAACATACAACCATTGCTGCCTTGACGCAACGCAACTAGATTAGTTTAGCAGTTTAAGATAAGATTAATGACCACAAAAGTGCCGGAACTTTTCCTCTCAAGCGTGGTTACAAATGAGGTCTCAATACGTTTCAAACAATTTATGCCAGTCCTTGGAAAATGATTACTGGAGTTTACTTCAACAACAATATTTTCTAGCATATTGAGTCAGCAACTAAACATTCCAATTCATCCACTTTTATCATAATAAATGATATACCTACGTACATCAACTTCTTGATGGAAAAATCTTCAAAGTATTTGCTTTCATAAGTAACGTGCGCTACTTACAACTGCAATCAATAATGCTGACTCTTGCTCTGTATTATAATTCATCTTAACATAAGTATAAAACATAGAAAATTATTTAAATAAGTATCCACACTTAATTTTAGCAAAAAGTTATTACGTTTTTACCATTCACACTTTTTGCACTGGCAGTAGACTTAATAGACTGGAGAAAGTCAGAGAACTGTGGCTTTGCGTAAGCTATTGCGTGTGGGTATGAACATGAATATGAAAACACAACATGATTGGTTACATTTGACGGTAAACGTCATAGTTTGACATATGACACGCAAACTGTTTTCTGGCATGTGACGCATTAAATCATTTTTTTCTGTTTACACAAGTGCTAACACCGCACATAGCACGTATAATATCATTCACCGTCGGTATGAAATGTACGGAATCCATACAAACCGTTCATAGAAGAAATAACCTATAATACGTTCAACCAAAATGACTGCAGAAATTAATGTGGTACGTTGGATGATATAACACTACTACCTCCTTAAACTGAATTCTAAAGACACTCCAGATAACCCTTCGATTGCACAAGGACGGCAATCAGTATGATTAAAGTTAAAATGAGATTGACCTGCTATGGTTAAACGATATTTCTAGAACAATCGAGATTTTGTAATGCCATGCGTTTATGTTAAAATGCATTTTTTTG
>JAQGAP010002422.1:0-15225 GCA_034697805.1 Orchesella bifasciata | reverse complement strand
ATTTAATGCATAAGTTATTACGATATGCGCATACCTATGCATGGCAGTGAAAATTGCCTTGAGTAGTGCTAATCGCTAATCGACCGTGGAAGCTTACAGTTTCTTAAAATGAATTACATTTTCAAACTTGCGTAAACTTACAGTTGTAATACTATAATAAATATTGAAAATACAACAAAGCATGAACTTTTTTTTATACATGCAGCATGCAGAAGTGGTATAATTTTATTGTTCAAATCCCTTTTGAATTGAAATGTACAATCAATCATGTCTTAATTATAATGGCCATTAGGTTGATAAAATGTCAGGTGGTGTGGTCAGAATGGTCAGATAGTATGAAAAATCAGGAGAACGTACTCATAACATAATTCCACATAGCTGTGAAGTAGCTCCCTATCACAGAAAGCAGACCATAATCCTGTAGCATCGACGCCGGAGTAGGACCTCGAGTGATTAAAGCTCTCTGTGGGTTACACCAGTTGACCAAACGTTGCAGAAAGCAGTGGCAAGGTTTGTACTTTCCCCACATTGCAGCGGGCGTCACAGTATCTTGAGTCAAATTGTCCAGGAAGGCTGAATCAATCGCCACTGCTAGCAGCAATGGGATCATTAATGAAACGGTAGTGGTTATCCCAACGTTTGCCCACACTGAATATAAAAAGCTCTTATTAATTTTTTATATCAATGCATCAAATACTAAAAAGTAGCAAGTTGTTGTTTGAAAATGTTTTCTGTTGCATCTGTACCGTGTGAAGAGCGTTTATGAATATCAGAACCGGTAACGGGGCATCGTGATACAGTACTGTCCACATCCTGCAAAGTAAAGTCTCTCTTCCGTTGCGAAGCCTTCGCTCCGGTTTTCAGGTTAGTTTCTAACGGTAGAAAGATTTTCATGTTCTTACTCTTCTCCGAATTTTCTTGGAATGATATGGTAGCCTTTCTTCGTCTGCGACTTTCTTTACTTCTATCACTCGGTAACTCTTTTGCCAGTCCTCTCAGAAATTCGGTTATCAAGACTGGAAAATCGTCTTTATGATGAGCACCCTCCGTTTGTTTCTCGAGTAAAGTACTTATCGGAGCTCGGAAAGGGTTATCAGATATGTTGAGATAGCAGAGATTGTACATTCCTCCCATGCTCAAAGGTAATGTTTTTAACTGTAGAAAACGAAACGACAAATGATTAGGTATATAGCCATCTGTTAATCATGGTTGTATTCTTGAAATCTACTAATTATGATCCTGTTCTCAAACCCGATTTAAATGCACGTCCAAGTAGGTTAATTGCTGCATCTCTCCAAAATTATCTGGCAACTTTTGAAGCTCGTTTCTTGCCAAATTTAGCTTTGTCAACTGTTTCATATCCAATACAAACAGAGGTTTCATGTATCGAATAAGGTTGAAGGACAGATCAAGTTCACGGGGCTCATCATGATCCTCTTTAATGGCTCTCAATGGTATCTTTGTAATTTCACATAAGCTCAGATCCAACTTCACACTTCCCTGCTGGGAACGAATTCGGTCACGAAGAGCTTCCGAACTCGAAGTCTCGTCCGTTGTTGTTGAGTTCATATTTGGAAAGCTTTGTAGAAAATGGGGCGGGTGAACGGTGGTGCTAATCGTTAGGCACTAATATACTTATAGCTAAATAACATCGTGATAACATTAGCAGATTTGACGTTGGAAAACTTGCATCATTCCTTCCATAAAATATCAATAATAAAATATAATCTTATTTTTGAAAGAAATTTCTCATCCTTGGAAACAACAAAACATACTCCAAGTTCGTTACCCGTTACCATATTAAAAATCACCCAGTCAAGTGTTCAAACCCCTCTCCTCATAGTGACCGTCATATACCATGACTGACTGATAAAGATGAACATATTATGAGCAAAAAAATATTGAAGGCATCAGGCTATTTAGGAGTATCGTGTAATCATAATTTCAGATAGGGGCGATACGAACTTGCATCACACGCCTTCAGTGGGGATCGTACTACATAATGAGTATCAAGTAACCCGACCACTATCATGTCGACTGACATGACAATATAACTTGAAAGTAGTAGCACAGTATCATGCAGCTTGGAATACCTTGCAAGTGACTACTATCAGATCGCCCCAAAGAACCTCAATAAGTAAGATAGAAAAGGAAAAAGTGCTTTGGGGAAACACAAGAGAGTATGTAGTTTGAATGCATCAAAATAAAAAAAATATGATCGGCAGCTGAGCCAAGCAAAAAAGGTTCATATTTACAAACTTTTTAGAGTGGAGAAAGCTTTGAAATAGGATGACCTAAAGTCTCCTACGATAATTGAAGACACAGTTAGTAAATTGTTGTAGATACGTGGTTTAGGTGGGGACTCGGACATAAAAGCGGTGTGAAGAAAACGGTGAGTTGGAATGTTTAGATATTATTTTTTGTTAACTGCAAACTGCAATTTGGTATGATTTGGTAAATAATTCAGACGTGGAGGAATAAATTTTACACAACTTACTGAAGGTTTAATGTTTAATGATTTTGTGTCATTATCTTATTTTAGTTACAAAACAGCATCATTATGTCGCTGCCAATGTTGATTGCGAGACGTGTCGGTCCACGAGCACTAGTGCAGCGTAATACCAGAGCCATTTCCAGTACTGCCGTGAACTCAGCCGGATATTGGAATAAAGATTGGCGTCCTGCTGATGAGCCCCCAGCGGTAATATAATTAGAAAAATTAGAATACATAATAAATTATGCGACTTTATCTACATTATTTTTCCAAATTTAAATAGACTGAGGAAGCCAAACGAGCAGCAGCGAAAAAGTATGGTTTGATTCCGGAAGATTATGAAACCTACGTAAGTGATGGAACTGGCTATGGCGATTATCCCAAACTTCCCATAAAGTCCGCAGAATCCAGGGATCCGCATGCCCTTTATGACTTTCCTGAACTGAAGAGAAACTTTGGTGAACCACTTCATGTTGATGCTGACATGTATGGAGAGGATCGTTGGGATCGCAGCAAAAGATTGTTAATACCTTATCACGAACAGCTTATGTGGTTTCTGGGTGTTATCGGAGGAACGGCACTCTTATTTTGTTTGAGTGAGTATGTTCGCATTTTCCCTACAAGGAGGATGCCCAAACCGTTGTATAATGATGGAAAGAAGCATTACACTTTTGAGTTGGAGGATGTTGAGTGATCTAAGAATGTGTAAACTAATCGGATCCAGATAGATAAGCCACACAGTTTGTGTATTTATGTAGAAATGTACATTTAAAAAATACGAATTAAACGCAACTACATGCTATAAAATGAATGGATAACTAGAATATATTTTATTTGGCTTCCACGAGATATACATTCTTGTTAAGTAAAGAGAAGTGATGTCAGCTTATTGTCTATTTACAAATACAAAAGGAAATTAAAGACTAGACACTCTATCAGACTATTTAGGGGATTTAACACCAATAAATATTAATCATATTTGTTATTTTCCTCATTCGAGATAACTTTCGAGAGGTTCTCAGCTATAACTTCTAAATTCCGTTTTCGTTCTGTGTACGGGATATGCTGTTGTCTAATAAATTCTATATCATTTCCATAAAACGTGAACATTTTCTCCCCGTTCGGTCCCATTAGAGACCTTAGAGCCATATTGCGTTCCAAAGTCTTTGCATAGAATTCTACACCACCCTTAGCATACTCGATTCCCATACCTCCCACCCTCTCATCAGCTTTTCTTTCATAACGTTTAGTAAGAAAATCGGTGGCAGTAGCCCACAACCCAAAGGTAAAGGTTCCTACTAAGGAGTACATAAAAACTCTGAAAGACTTAGGTCTTGCAAGGCCATACAGTTTTTCATTAAGAGTTCTCGTAGTACCAAAATACGCTAAAATAGCAGAGGCTCCAAAACCTCCATGAATGTAAGGCGCATGATTATCCGTCATAAATATTTCTCTGGCAATAGCAAACTTTTGAGCTCTTTCGCTAAGAATCATGGAGTCTTTCAATAGCTGTCCTCCATCAGAGCCCCACTCGGTAGGTTTGTTTTCTACCTGGAATTCCAAAACAAAATTGGTTAAAACTATGAAGATGTACTCTTCACAAAAGGAATTTGTGCTGTGTTTAACTGAATGTAGTACCATTATATCATTTTTCTCAATTTGCTCTTGTGACTCATAAGAAAAATGCCTGGGAACTCCAACAATAGAGCCTCCCCTTAGCTTGAGGGATCCAGCATGAAACATGTCCATTCCCAACACACAAAAGAAGCTAACCGCGTCAGGAGTTTTTAGCTTCACATTGAGGTCGGCCACCACACGCTGACATCGGGTTACGGTAGCAGGAGACAACGGTGTTGCGAATCCATGTCTACATCATAAATCAATCATCAGTCAAGAGCATATTAGTGATTCTTGGTGAAATATTATCAACCATACTTGTACAGCTGCATGGTGCCCCTGTATTTATCAAGGAAGAAGGCGTGGAGGGCAGTATATCCACCGAAATAAACGGCGCTGCCGATTGCCGTTGTGATGCCTATCGCATTTCGACCGGAAGGTGTCATCCAATATGGGGGTGCGGGTGGTGTTCTCGCCTTTTTTGCCATGTACGGTGTCGGCTTCGGCTTGTCGGAGGTCGACATTTTTCACTAAAACTTGTTCCTACTGTACGTAGTTCAGATGAACTATAATATAACGATAATAATTGGAAGATATAACCAGTAAAAAGGGATAATCAACTTTTACACGTTTTTAGTTCTCAAGAGCTCGTGAATAGAAGTGAAAACAAAAATAATATTCATTGAGCTTTTACCACGCATCCTTTTGGGGTGAAGCAGTAAATGAAAGGGAACAACTCTTGTGCATATTTCATCACTTTTGGGTTCAATGTGTGTGGCATCTCAAAAAACATTCATTCAGATCGTGTGCAAGTCATTTGTGTACGTAAACAAATGGGCTGCAAACCTCTTGCAAAGGCAGCTGTGTTGTGTAATGTAATGCAGATACACCACCCAATCATATGATGTTGATGAAATAATAAAAACATTCCTGTAAACACGCATTTAATTCGCAGTTTTGAAATATTTTTGGGAGTAACAAATTGAACTACAAATTCAATCCCAGTTTTGTGCCATGTTCGTTTATGTACTTGTTTGTTTGTCGTGCTCGAAAGTTGGACATCGATGATTAGTTCGTCGCAGAAAGAAGTCAAGATAACTGTCAAGGGTTGAAGAATTTAGTTGAAGAGTGGTGAGGAGGAGAACAACTGATTCGCGATGAGTCTTGAAGACGATAGATTTGAGAATGGCAGCATTGGCGACTCAGCAGACATTCTGAAGGAGGATTCAATTGGTTCCGAAGGCCAGGAGGATGACGATGATGTCGATGATACCGAACCAAGGCTGAAGTTTTCGAGGATACAAAATGATCTTTTGAAGATTCTGGAGAAGGATGCTGTTAGTTGTGTCGCTGTTCATTCAAAGGTAGCATGGAATGATCAATCAACTAAACTATGAAATATGAATGAGAGTATGAATGAACGGATTTTATTCTTGTAACAGTTTTTATGCGTTGGCAGCCACAGAGGGGAAGCCTATATTTTAGACCACTTGGGTAACAATGTAACGCCTCATCCAAAGGGCTCGTTTCCAGCTCATAAAGTTGCTGTCAATTGCATCTCCATTGATAAAGATGGGGAAAATATTGCTACTTGTTCAGATGACGGCAGGGTAAGAATAAAAATGCTACAATTTATTAATAATTTTGGGAGTTCAAAATTGTAATCTTCATCAGTTGACATGTCTTTGTAATTGTCAAAAATTTTTAGGTCAACGTTTACAACCTTTGTGATGGGAAGTGTGAACTATTATTAAAATTAGATAAGAAAATAAGATGTGTAGCTATTGACCCGTACTACAGTAAATACAAAAGGTTTATAACAGGTAGATATTCATGATTGTTTAAAAATAATAATTTAATATGCAAATCAAATCTAGGGAAATACCTTTCAAACACATATTTCTATCCTTAGGTGATGACAGCGTCACATTACACCAACGAAATGTCTTTGGGCTTTTAAAATCTTCACCACTTCTTGAAGGAGGTATCGTATCCACTGTGAAATGGGGCGGTGATCGTTTTATAGCTTGGAATTGGAAGGACGAAGTTCGAGTTTATGATATGATCGAGAACATGATGATCAGTCGTATAAAATTTGACTGGCAGCCGAACCACTTTACATTGGAAGGAACTGCAGATGGGAGCAATACAAGAAATGATGATTACATTGTCAACATGCTCCACAACCGTTATCCATGTCATATCTTTTGGAAGGATCAATTTACAATATTCATTGGATGGGCTGATATTGTACAAATATGTCAAGTTACAGAACCTCGTAAACCCGACGTGGAAAATGGAACAGTGTCACACTATGTTGTAATTCTTTCAATGGTGACTACTGACTTTTGGTGCTGTGGGCTTTCATCCTTTGGTGACTTAATTACAGCTCTAACGCTAGAAAAAGATCAGTTATCAGATACTTATTGTATTAGTGAAGATGCTTTTGCAAAATACCTTCCCAATCTGCAAATTTTGGAGCAAGATTTTAAATCCTATAACGTTGTTCAAACAAATGCCCTACGGACAAGGGGATATCAAGAATATAAACCTTCGGACTATCATCTGGAATGTCTGATTGACGAAATTTTATTTTTCATCGTAACCCCGAAAGATATTATATTAGCTAGTGCACGAGATCAGGATGACCATGTACAGTGGCTGATGGAGCATGAGTAAGTTTTCACGTTTTGAAAACTTATTATTGTGAAAACTTCAAGAGCTAATGAGAAAATGATTTTTATGTAATAGAAAGTATGAAGAAGCACTTGAATTCGCAAGCCAAAATGAGCGATATCTGCGTAGGCACACTGTTATGAAAGTGGGAACCGAGTTCCTTGAGCATTTGCTTGCTTCTGAGCGATATTCCGAAGCTGGGAAGCTTTGTTTTCGACTATTTGGTAATGATTTTATTCATTTGTAATCCAGTTAAGACTTAAACAAATGGTGGCTAAAAGTTTCTTCATTGAGAGTTTAATTCTCAATTTCAGGCCGTGAGAATGTGGAAATTTGGGAAAGTTTAGTTATTAGATTTGGAAAGTTTGGAAGGTTACGTGATATTGCTCCTTATATGCCCCGTGGAGAGACATCAAGACTTAGTCCCTGCATGTACGAAATGGTTTTGTATGACTATTTACAAAATAATGACGCAGAAGCATTCTTGGGACTAGTTCGAGAGTGGGCACCTCCTCCCGAGCTGTATAACATACCAACTATAGTCAATGCAACTGTTGAAAAGTCCCTGATAATTTTGCATACTGATGGGGCTGCTTCACCAACTCTTCTACAGGCGTTGGCTGACCTATATTCGTACCAAAGAGAATATGGCAAAGCCTTAACCATGTACCTAAAGTAAGTTTTTAAACGATCAATCATCTTTTAAAAACGGAAGAAATCTGGCAGACAAGTTTTCTCTACCTTGTTATGTTCCTTAGTAAAAGAATTACTTAATTTTGTGGTTTCAGGTTACAAGATCCACAAGTGTTCACTTTGATTCAAAAACACGGCCTATTCCAGGAAATAATTTCAGAAAATCCCAAAAACAAGGAAAGCAACAATATTGAAGATCTAATGCACATCAATTTGGATACTGCAGTAAACCTCTTTCTGAAGCATAAAGAAAATCTTTCATCTGCGTTAATTGTTCAAAGACTTCAAAGCAACCGATACTATCAATATAAGGTTCAGTTTTTCAAAAAAAACTACAGAAACTATTGATTTCAGCTTTCATTTTAATTACTGATTTCCGTGTATGTTCCGTATTTAGTACTTGGATTCGTTGTATAAAGCTGAAGGGAAAGATATGCGTCATGAATTTCATGGAATGATGGTTTCACTGTATGCGGATTACGAACCAACTTATTTAATCCGGTTCCTCAAGTCTTCCGATAGCTACCCAATGCAAGAAGCTTTGAATATATGCAAACAGAGGGAAATGTACCCTGAAATGATATTCTTACTTGGTAATTACTACATTTTGAGAACTGTATTGCTTGGTGAATTTATGATAAAAATACACTTATTTTTCTGCTTTTAGGAAGAATGGGTAATACGAAGGAAGCTTTACGGCTGATAACTCATGTCCTAGAAGATATACATCAGGCCATTGACTTTTGCAAGGAGTATGATGACGAAGAATTGTGGAACAATTTAATCGAATTTGCTTTGGATAAACCAGGTAATACAGAACAGCACCGACATTTTGTTCTTCTGTATTTATAAATAATTTATTGGACTGGATGGCATATGTAAGTAACGTGTTATATTTTTTGCAGATTGCATTAGTATGCTTCTATGTAATATCGGAACCCATGTGGATCCTAGAATTTTAATTAAACGAATAGACGATACAATGGAAATTCCAGGATTAAGAGATTGTTTAGTCAAAATTATGCAAGATTATAGCTTACAGGTCAGTATTTAAACACCTTTGTTAGATGTATGAACCGCGAATAGTTGGAGGTGGGAGTTAATGGAAAATTATTCCTGTTTATTAGGTGGAGCTTCAAGAGGGTTGTAAAAATATACTGGTGGGCGATTGTTTAGTACTTTTCCAGAAATTAGTAAAGACGCAGTCTCGTGGAGTTTATGTGGATGGTAAGTATTTATTAACCAAAATATGGAGTCTTGATTTGAAGACGTTTATCCAGGTATATAGTTCTTAAAACTATTTAAAATTTCACCCTACAGAAGTACAGAAATGTGGCTCGTGTCATAAACAAGTCGTTGTTCAAGGTGAGTTGCTATTTACCATATATTAAGATAATTTATCGTATCACTATTGCTCCTTTAGATTTTTCAAAAGCACTTTTATTTTTTTCAGATTCAGGATACGGTGAAGATGTTGTCGTGTTTTACTGCAATCATGTGTTCCATGATGCTTGTATTTCGAGTTTTGATTATCAAGTAAGTGTTTCTGAGTTTATTTAGTTGAACTAACTTTGAATTGTTTTAAAAATTGAAGTGTGGTTTGTTGTGCCTTACTTACATTGTGTATTAATGTCCAATAATTTTCTAGAATTGTGTGATATGCAATCTACCGCGAAAGCCGGCTGGACTGCTCGAGAAACTGTGATAATTACATAAATTAAAGCAAACCTGCATAATAATAGCATTTTTTCCTAGAAAGCCTTTGTTACTTTTTAAAATTGCATAACTAATAATAATTAATGAAAGTAATACCAAACAATCACTAAAAGTCTGAATGCAATATGCAATGAAAAAAACGATACATTATTTATTGGAACATTCTGAAAACTTGTGGTTTTAATTACATTACAGTTATTAATGTCTTAATAGCTTTGACTCTAGTTTTTAGTCTCAACTGACAGTCATGTAAATATAGAAATGCGTGTTGTTGTGTGTGGCAGTTGCAAATCGATATACATACTTCGTATGTCGTGTTAGCGAGCTTTTAGTGCTTCAACTATGAACTTGTAGTGACTATAATTCATTCCTCAAGTTTGGAAACTAATACGTCTAAGTCGTGAGACAATATTCTAACTATTGATGTGATTATCGTGTCATGATGTTCTCTAGTTCCACCAATGCGAGAAACCAAGCCATCTAGATGCCTAAAGGATGTTGGTGTATCAGCATTGACATTATATACTTTGTGCCGAAAATTTTCCAATATGACGTATCTTTGTCTTTGCGTTTAGTCATCGATTTTTGGTTATATTTTGTATTTTAACTTTGGATTAATCGAAACGTAAATTAAATTATTTTGTAAAATAAAACCAATTATGAATTGATGCAATAAGAAAATTGAATCTGTACACGTTTGAGAATTATTATATATTTACATTTATTCCATCTTCTATGCTTATATTAGCAAGATAACAAACAATGTCCTTAAAACAACCAATGTATTAGGTATGGACATATTTTCCTTCTTCATTTACCATCAAGTCATCTTCAGTTTCATTTTCGGTATACATCCCCGGCTCGCCTTCACTCAGGTTAACAATGCCATCATCATCGACTTTCTCCAGTCCATCGTAGTCCACAGTTGGGTTGATAGGATAAAAGTTACGATCATCATCTTCACCCTCTCCTAGCCACTCTCCAAATTCACCCGACATGGACAAAGAGTCATAATACGAACCACTGGACAGTTTCGATAAGTCTTTATGAGCAGTTGGCTTAGTTGATCTTCCTCGTAGGGTTAGGAACGCTTGGAAGTAATGCTTTGTAAAACTAATAATGTCTTGGGGCTTTCGAAATAATATGGCTTGAAGAAAGTCACTTAACAATGCTCTAACTTCAGGATGATCCATAATATATCGGCGGTGGTCATGAGTAATCTCTTCCTTTTTTATCGCATATTTGGAATACAACTCAACATCACATGCCCACGCGTAGGGGGAATAAAGTCCAGTGAAATTGCCATGTTTGTCAAAATCAATTATGCTTTCGAACCAGAGAGGAATCAGGGCTTGAGGGGAGTCAGGCTGACACCTGAGTATCAATCGAGAGTTCTTGTTGAACAAGGAATCCCATTGACGTTCTTCGTCTTCACTTACAAACACGGTTCTCCGAATGCCCCACGTTTTCATCTGCTTTCCTTTAACATTCTCCCAACCGCTTCCTAGTTCACTCTGGATCAAGCAAAAATGCACATTATATTTTATACAGTTCTCCTTGTATAGTCTAATTTACGAGTCTCAGTCTCATATTATTATGACTGAAGTGAACCGCATGAATGTGTATCCTATTTCATTTCATGCATAACTTACATATTTATTCTTGACCACTTTTCCGGTATAGCTCAAAGAAAGAAGATTCATGTTTCCGTTAGTTCTTTTCTCTTGAATCAACAGTCTTTGTAGTAATATGTTTGTTGCCTCTGTCACTAAACTTTCCATTTCTATAAATCCTAAACTGACTGCTTTTGTGTCGACAGTTCTTCCATTCTTGATCATTGTAATTTTACATGGCATGTGTTCCCCTTCACTTATCATAAATGTTTTTCGTTCTAGTGTATTTGCTCCTAATGTAGCCCATTCGTGTACAAGTTCCTGAAGAGGCTTGAGTTTGCTATTAACGAAGCTGAAAAACGTGCATTTAGCAAGTCAGCCACATTAATTTTATTAGAAACATCCTGAATTCTGTATGCTACTTAAGTTTTCATATTGAATGCCGCACTGCCGACATATCCGTCTTACGTAAGCTTTCTTGTAAACCACAATAATGCGTTTGCTCAGTTTAAAAAGCTTACCTTGTAATTGTGGTGCCGGATTCCAATCCAGTAGGAAATGTTGCAAAACTGCCTGCATGAACACAAAGACATGGCTTGTCACACCACTTGGCTGGAGCAACCGAACAATACATTTTCCCTACAACTGCACCATTTTCTTCCACCATGAGCAAAGATTCAGAAAAACAAATTTGCTTCTCTTGTGCAGCATCTGTATTTCGATTCAGGTAACCCCATTTAATATCAGTGCAATATCAGTACATTATGTGTTATCTATTGATACTTACCTAGCTTAAATCTTGTAAACCATGCAGACGTCATTTCCTTCCTTGAATCATCGGCTTCATAACCTTCATTTTTCTTGACAAACTCACAGCAATCTGGTAACATCTTCAGCTTTTCCTCTTCTGGATTTAACAGCTCTACACTGTCAACGGAGCGAGCACGGGGTGGTTTCAGAACTTTGAAAACTTTTGATTTCGTTCTTGACTTTGTAGGTCCAAGACCTCCACTACTTTTTTCACTGGCTTTAGTTGGACTAGTGAGGAGCCTGTTGGCGTTAGTCCCCTGTTTTCCTGGTGGCTCATTATTAGAGGGTTGCGGAGGATTGACTAAAAATATTAAAAATCAAACGAACTAAAATGACATAATTTTTGTGAGAACCACATTAATAGTGTAGAAATTAAATCATAAATTAAGCATACAAGGATCTTCATCTTCTTCTGGAGCGGGGAACCCTGCAGAATCAGCTTGATTGATTTCTTCCTCTTCGGCATCTTCTTCATTTTTAGCGTCAGTGTCAAGAGTTAGGTCAGCAATACCTGACGATAGAGAGTCGACGTAATCTGGCACAGAATCGTTGTCAGACATTCCAGTCAACTTTAATACAAACGATAGATTACTAAAAACTGCATTAGTATTTACATGGGCAATGTGAAAATTGGCAAGAACGAAGGTATTACTGGGACTATTTTTTACTGATTTTAGTAAGTTGTTTCGAAGTTCGTTCTGCTTCCATGTATTTAATTATTACTACCGGTAATTTTTTGGCCCTTGTTACATTAGTCCATATAACAACCACTTGAAGCAGTTGTTCGTACCTGGTCAAAAGGTTTCTGGATTGGTACTGTGGTTTCTGAATAGAACCAAATGCCTCCAGGGTGGATAGTCTAAATTCATATGAATTCATGTTAAAATTACTGCAGGTATACTTTCCAGCAAACCAAAAGGCTCTTATGACATTCAGGCGAATTCGGTCGTCACATCCCGTTTTTCCAGGAGCCTTCTTCCTTTTGTATGCTTTATGCGAATGAAATAAATATATGCATTAAAGTCTCATATAATTAGCGTGTATTTACAACCATATCCGGTTGCGGACGATGCGTATCTCTAAATCTTTATTCACAGTCAACAATGTCAAACTTTGTACATATGAAAATTTAAATTGACATAACCAGGCACTTAATAACAATTTACAGTCTGTTTTGGTTAACCTTTAACAAACCTAATCTTTGGACCCTTAAAAATAAGGCGAGGTGGAGAGATCTTAATTTTTGGACGCAAAAGTTTGATTGATGGAGGAATAAACCTTAAACCACCCTTCCCTTTCTTTGGTCGTCTGCCCCATCCCTTCTTTGGACGACGTCTGCGATGCCTCCTACCTTTCTTTGGTGGACGCCAGCCCTTTGGTGCATGCCACCCTTTCGGTTGCTCCCAACCCCAACCCTTGGGTTTTTCTGGCTGCCACCCCCAACCTTTAGCCTTTGGCGCTTCCCAGCCCCATCCTTTTGGCTTTTCTGGCTCCCAACCACCCCAACCTTTAGGTTGATGCTGGGGTATCGGATCCCATCCACCACCCCATCCTGCGGGCTCATCTACTTCCCCCAACTGGAAACTGAATCCAAACTTTCCAGACTGATCCGCAGTGTGCGAATTGTCCGCTTCTCCTTTCTGATCCGGTTCCTGCTCCTCAGCTTGGACTAGTACATCACTTCCAAACCACAGGAAAACGCATATCTGTTGAACAGAAATAATTCACTGCATTTTCAAACTTGATAACCACAAATTGATCTCATTTATTGATTTTAGCACTTTAAAACACAAATCCGGAATATTATTATATAATGCGGAACTCACAGAAAAATAAGGTATCCGCATTGTTCTGCGCTGTATTTTCACATTTGCGCAAAAACGGTTTTCCACACTTCCACTTCACGTCACTCACATCGACATCTTGTAACTCACTCTCTTATGTGCTTCAAATCTTTACTAACCTTATGTAATATTGGGAACCCCTTTATATACTAGTTTTTTAGAAATGGTTAGCGTTCTTCCGTAGTATTTTATCATTCTCGACTGCAGACAAACAAGGGGTATCTAGAGAGTACTAACGTCGCTTGTACTAGTAGGTAAATTTGTCAACGTCCAACATTTGAATTCGAAACAGCGTAGCCTACGAGTGTTGAATAGTATGCTGGGCCACAGCAAATTTGATAACCTCTCATTGCTACAGCGTTAGCACTCACCATTGCTCACTCTTACGTAATATTCAGACGCACCATCAATGATATACGTTCATAAAAAAATTTATATCAGTATACGATAAACAGATTATGACTTTTCATCTGCAGTGTGATATGACTGATGATTGCAATTTGACATTTAGGCCGTGAAATGTATATAAGCACATACAAGCAGATTGCATACGCAACAAAGAATTTTGAATGTCTCCAATCAACGGAAAGCAATCTCAGTACCCTTGCTCGCAACTCAATACTTCTTTTCCTTAAAAGCGCATCGTAGAAGCGCATTCAATCATTCATTTTTATCTTCAACAGCTATTATAAGGGTTTGGTATAGGCATCACATATACATACAGGATAACCCTTCAATTCGTGTGCAATTACATTCGCAAATAACAATTTGCAACAAAATGTATGTATAATCAACGAATGCATGTACCATTGTTGGTAGAGGTGGCTTAGCTTTTGGGATGGTGGATCAAGTGTTTTGAGTTTGAAAATGATCCAAATGGTTTGAGGCAACGCAATGTTGAGTAGTTTGATGTTATCATAATGTGTGTTGTTACACTTCTAGTAGATCGGATCGTATGCACAAAAGTTGCATTTGCACGCAAGCTTACGTTATCATCGACGGAAGTTGTAAAACTTGAAATTTTTACATGAGTTCGCTATCGGATCGTACTGAATAATCGATACCCAGCAATGCAAATGCGTAACATGTGTAAGTACATTCTAATATTCAATCAATCAAGAAGAGTGTAACGAACAAGTCTAAGAATGAGTAACAAGTCCCTTCCTATTCTACACCATATCCTTTTTTGATGGTTTCCTTCCTTCCCAATTGTCAAAATGACGGCTGTTCCCCTTCATTTAGTTATTATGTCAAAACTTGTGTATAATAAGTTGTTTGCGTGCGTGCCAGCAATCTAACATTAGGATGTGAGTTGAGGCTTGTAAGAATCCCAACGCAAGCTACATATCATTACACACAAATAATGATGTCGTTAAATTACATTTTTTCACTTAAAATGTATCAGAGTATTTATTGGATTCTATTGATTTTGTCAACAGATAAGCTATTAAATTGCATAATAAATAATTAATATTTACAGTTGCAATTGCTGCGATTTAATCATGATTAAAACATGAATGTGTACATTAGTAATTGATCGATAACCGATAAACGAAGATAATGTTACAATGTATGGTATCTTCTACAACTTCCTTTACTACTGGAATACAACTATAACTCCTTCCTTTACAACTCCTTCCTTTACAACTCCTTCCTTTACAACTCCTTCCTTTACAACTCCTTCCTTTACAACTTCCTTCCGTTGCAAAAGAAGTGCTGCTGCTGGAGCAATGAAGCGTAGACAAATCACATTGGTTCATTG
>JAQGAP010002421.1:0-15227 GCA_034697805.1 Orchesella bifasciata | reverse complement strand
ATGATTTAGGAATTGATTTTTCTGAATCTGTCTGCACATCAGTGTTTTGGAAACAGGTTCAAGGGACGTGTCTGATGTGGCCTATCAACTGATTAAATTTATTTAGGGAAAACGAGATTCACTCCATTAGTGTTAACATTCGTTGTTAGAAGCTCAACTGCAAGACTGGGTTCAGGTTGTTTTGTCCTAGTCTTCCAAATATGAGCAACTTTTTCAGCAAAAAATGTAAATACAGCTAAACTGAGCCCCACAAGTAGGAGATAGAAGGTTCCACTCAAATGCTGGCTGGTGAGAGCATCACTTGAGCCATATGAATAAGTGATAATTTGAGATCTATTGACAGCCTTTTCCCATTCCATCCGCTCTTTCCGTATGAATTTGTAATCGAGCTCTCTCCACTTTCCCACGAGGCCCACGCTGTGAGACCATGAAATAACTTGGTTGAATTTGGTTCGAAATACTGCTCGTTTTTCAAAGATTAGTCCTACAACGATAAATGAAGTAGTATCAGGTGCTTTGATCAGAGGCGATCTTCCATACTTGTCACTGAGATTCCGGTGATAAACAAAGCCGACTATGGCATCCCACGATATGCAAGCAAACTGTTTCCCAATGGCACGTTGAAAGCATCTCGCATCATTCTCTTCAAGCTCCATTTTGCGAGAAATTGTCTGGAATGTTGGATTAGTGGAAGTTTTCAACAAACTGTATGCCGCACCACGGAGATACTGGAGGGCTATCTCAAACTTGGTTGACGCTGCCAAACTCTCAAATGTTGTTGGAGGATGTTCTACCAGGGGAAATGCCAGAAATGAGACCAACTTTGAACGATACGCGGTGGTTATCAGCAACGCAAAGATAAGCCAAAACGAGATGAACAGTCTTGTCGTATTTCTTGAAAACTTCTCTGGGTTCCTTGCATCCTGCTCCAGAAAACTTCGCACGAGATACAACGCAACCAACTTGTTAGTATGCGCTGTTTGCTGAGATGTGTATTTCAAAAGGCATTTTAACGCTAAAAAGGAAATGACAACGGATCCAATTATGAGCAACCATAAAACAGGTTCAAAGGGCCAGTACACAGACTTCCAAGAGTAATGAGGTAAAGGCTTTCCCGTTGTAAAGGTCAGCCACTCATATGTAATGGGAAACGAGTAGCCGACCACATTATTCCTATTGTATATCTGGCCTGTTGTTTGGCCTATCTCTGCGTTTCCACTTACGACATCACCAACAGTCCCTATCCACGTTTTATTAGAACGGATAAAATATCCTGTCCCACCACCACCAACCGAAGGAAAGTATTTTGCCGTGAAATTGTATTTGCTCATAACATGCTCAAAACAGGAATTCATGACGCCTCGCCAAATTTTCCAATTTTCAGGAGAAATCTGACGAATCTCAATTAACCAATGTGCCAGCACGGGTGTGCTCACTGTGAACTTTTTCCCATGAAAGTTTTTAAGAAGATCAGGAAACAGGATGCTACTTGTGGAGCTGCTCAAGTGAAAGCTGACCGAGTTATGATGCGGAATACTGATTTTGCGGAGACTAGCCATTCCATTATCGCAATAGAAGCACGTAGTGTAGTATGATACGTTCTTATTGTTGCTTAACTTGATCCCAAGTTTATTTTTCACACCATAAGCCACCATGCCAGTGGCGAGTAACACATCAATGTTTTCTCCTCGTGACGAATGAAATATGAAATAATCCTCATCTTTTTTTATTATCCCGTCCAAACGTTTGAGGAGCTCATATAAAATTTGAGTTGTGTTGTCGAATTCGAATGTAGTTGAAACCTCCACAAAAGCTACTACACAATCCTTTCTTAACTTATGCACATCAGAAACACCCCAAAATCTGCTTGTAATGTTTTGGTCACTGAATGTTGATAGGAACTTATCCTGGTCTTGCAGATCCTTTAGAATGCTTGCGGTTCCGTCGTCTACCAAAGTACCTTCGTGTAACAAAACAAGTGTGCATTGTGCCATGTCTCTGAAGAATTCGCTGTTCCAAATTCCATCATGATACAATGCTGATTTTGAGCGTGAAACTCGAGACGAAACAAAAGCGACAACAGTGAACAGAAACAAAGTTGTGACTAAAAGATAAATGCGTGATTCGTACATATTTCTTGCTTTTTTATTGCTTCCTGTTCATCAGAATTGTCAGCCAATGTCACCAGACCTAACGCAAAGTTTGAAGTTCACTTGATAATAAACTTTTGCGAGGATAAGACAAATGAGTAACCTATAAATTTTGAGCTCGAGAAGTTGTAATGAAAAGTTTAATCATAATTAGGTATACATTTGCCTTATTTTCAATTTCGACAAGAAAGTGGGTCTTAAAGACGGTCACGTTGACAGGTTACTATTTTTCTACGCCCATCAGCGTCGGTAATCATTATCTTTATGGATTAGGTTCCAAAGCGTCACGAGGATATCACAATAATTGAAAAGCCTAATTAATATATAATGCCTAGCCATTTCCAGCTAATGATTCCTGTATTACTCGACAACGTTTTAATTAAACCAACCAATTTTATGAATTTTTAATTGCTGTCATTTCGTCTTGCAATTAGCAGTTTTTATAATTTTTTGCGCATTTTGTATGTTTTAGTCCATATGTAATCTCAAATCTCAATCAAACAGACGGACATCCAACTGGTATTAATTAGCAAAATCGCTTTCCCTGCAATTAATTGGCGTCTAGTAAGTATTTACTAACATTGAGTGAAGTAGAACGTCTGAAAGTCAGAACTCAGACATTCAAACCGCTTGAACTCATCACATGCACTCAATTTGCGAAAACGTGCTTCTTTCAAGAACACTCGAAGAAACCATAAACAGGGTACTAACTGGAGAGACTAGCTTTAGTTTCGGAAGGTTACTAGTTTACCCCTAAAAGACGACGACGTATATTTATGATTGTTTCGTTTTGAACGAACAATTAAACATAGTATACCTTGTTTTTTTAAAGCATGATTTCATTTATCCAACTTTGCAATTTATTAACTTTTAATGAAAACATTTACAAACGTTACAAACTGACCAGTAGTATAGTATAGCGTCCTATTGTGCAATAGTGCAATAGTACATTCTGTCAAAATCAAAATATATCTATTTGATGATGTTATAGTCAAAGTATTATCTTATTCATGGACATTAAAATTAAAGTAGTACAACAAAGCAGGTAGGTATTAAGATGTTGTGCTCATATTCATTTTATAACAAAGACACAATACTGAATACAAGTAAGAGACACAATCATATAGTATGCCACATGTGCACGGGGAACTTTGCTGTACCCTCACGAAACGACTTTGACAGTTGGGGCTTTGACTTGTGTCCAAAACTGTACATAGTTTTCGACAAATGTGGCTCTGTAAATAAAATAAAAAGCAGTATAGTTATAGGTTACATCACAATAAAAAAGTTTTATTCTTTTCCATCTATTTACTCAATCCGAAAGTTTAAGCATAATTCATTACGTAAAAGTTATATCTCCACTGTATCTCTTTGGGGCCTGCCATGAGACCGTGATGCGGTTCTTCTCTTCTGAATTTGCATGGTGTGCCGCATTCTACAGAAAAAGTCATTCATCCTGGGTGAGCATTATTTCAGCTTTCAACAACTGACGGTTCTTGTCATCACATGCCAATGACTCTATTTTTAGAGCAAGCATGCTTTTCTCCAAATTGTAAATTAATAACTTACAGCTCGTATTCCCCCGCAACTGTGTACTTTTGCGAGCGTATTAGAGTTAAACATTCCAATTGGAGCATCATTGGAGTCTCTTGCTTGCAGGTAGTATCCTTTGAAAGTTTTATTCCCAGAGCCTTGGAGCAACACTATGAAAAAAGAAATGAAGATTGCAGAACTACGAAACATGAATATTGGATGTGCACGTGTTGTCAAAGACTCCATTCGTAACATGCATGCATACGATTCGTTAGTTTAACGTAATTGACCATTGAGGCTACTGTCAATTATTATTGTAAGTCATTTACCCTCAACAACACTACCACCCGCAACTTCAGAAATATCCGAGGAAACAGAAAACGGGCTATCTATCGTCTGCGCTTTGTATTTATCATGACCAGGATGCATACTCTTGCATACTGACTTTACGGGAGGAACTGAAACTGAAAACGAGTCAACTGACAATATGACCACTGCTACAAGAATGATACTGCTACACAGTACTTGTTGTATGTGGATTGAAGACATTTTTAATTTATGGAATGTCGAAACGGTTTAGGAAATAATGCTGGCTATAAATGCAACTCTTCTTGCGGTGTTGCTCTGCTTCTTGCGACTGACCGTATGAAACCTTTATGTGTGACTTGCTAAACAATTGCTTGCAACCAACTGAAGACGATCTCCATGAAGTGCTAGTTTATTTGCAACATCTGCACCTGCACATGGGATGAGAGTGGTCATAACATTGAACATAAGCTATTGCTGAATCACCTGTCTTACACATTTTTTTGCAATGCTACAATACAATTATACAAATGCGTATTTTTTGCTTGTTACGACTTACGTCGTAAGAAGCGATAAGATCTATTTGCTGATCGTTCTTGTTGTGCATCAATAATAAAGCTTGCTAATAAATTTCAACTCAGATTTGATTTTGATTGGATTTCCCCAGTCAGCATGAAATTAATATGCATTCAGTTGTCAGATGCCAAGCAATATTTCATATAGAGATGAACGTAAAAAATGCGTAGAGATGAACATGAGCATAAAAAAAGGTAAAGAGGTACACATTAGACCCCTAGTGGAAATGATTCGTTTGTTAAATCTATTTTGCGGCTGCATTGAAAGGGCCTTATTACAAACAACACCTGCTACTTGGTTGCCTTTTGCTTAATATATGGGTTTAACATTACAGATGGACTTACAAAACCAAATCTCATCATCATGCTCACATTCCCCTACATTTAATTATTACTTATAATAATACTCAATACCATCAAATTATATGCTAAGGGTCGGTCGTGTAGCATCATGACATGACGCAATGGTCATCTAATCAATCAACCAAAACATGTTTGACTTTTTTGGGAAAGGCTGTTGTATGTTTGTGTTATATTCCTGAATAAAAAAGGGTTTATCATAAAGATGATACCTGAACAAGATACGATTCGTTTAATTTACTGATGGAAACCTTTCTTCGAGAATTTGAGGTTGGACACTACCTGAACCTTTAAAACAGTTCCGAGACTCATTGTTTATCCATTTATATGGATTTATGCGCATGCATATATGCATTTATCGCTGTTGGAAGAAATTGTCCAAACAACTATGTAGTGCTAGTAGAACCGATGTGAGATCTGTTACTACATGACTCATTGCTTTGGAGGTTTATCTTGACAGCCTTATGCTGGTTACCTCAATAATCTGTAATTATCCTTAGGTTCTACTTCACAGCACAGAAGCATGTAGTCAATCGCAATAAGACGCAGTGGTTGCCTACTCTGTATACATAAATGCAGCACTACCTTACTTTCGTACGACTTGCACAAGTCTTGTTTTTAGGAATTCAATTTATTATATAAAGTCTGACAACCATCCAAAACAACTTTTGCTTATGCTACATATATGTTCAAGCCACATCTAGGGATTACAATGGCCAATAAGTTTCCCAGAAAATCATTCAACGGGTTTGTGTACTTTTAAACTGGACTTTTCTTAGAAAACGTAGAAATTGTTACGTCTGCTTAATCATTATTCTCAATTACAGTTAAACACTAACCACGTCACTGAGAGTTTGAAAATATGTTTTTTATAAGATTTCACACATGGCTGTCTGATCTGCGAGTTATGCATAAATTAGGCAAATTATGTTCAAATTATGGAAATATACCTCATCAAGTTAATATAGTATCATAACATAATGACATTTGAATTTGCTAATTCTAGAATACATTCCATCTTGATGACTACATACCCCATTGCTTACATTGAACTACAAAGTACTCATGTAAAAAAATAATAAGAAAAAAAAACGTTTAAATGAAAAGGTGCTTCATTTCTAATTAAGTATACTTCATAATATGAAGTTCATATGCAGCATTTACGGAGAATGGAGAAACAAATTGAATGTCAAAATCATTAAACATAATCATTTACTTAGATGCAATTTTTTATTTCAATTTAAACTGCAGCCATCATACGTTAAATATTTTAATCAACTAGCATACTTACAAATCTTTTTCTCTATTTCATAAAATAACTCAAATTACATACTTTATGACTCAGCTATAATTAAAGTTGTTTAGTCCACTTTCTTACGCTTTAATATTTCTGTACGTGCTAGTTGCTTATGCAAACCAAAATACAGTTCAATTTGTGGAATACCTGGATAGTCGAGTTTGAACTCTCTTACCGTTTGTTGAAAAACGGGTGTGAGATAATGAAGTTTGGAATGGCAAATCGTTGGGAACAAATGATGCAGTGGATGATGTCCGAACGTTACGAGAGTCACAAAAAGATTATTGAAAAAGTTCTCCGCCCGGTCCCTCGTAGCATCAAGTTGACCAATTCTGTACCAAAATTATGAAAAAAAATGTATTACTAACTATGCAAGTTAGTTGCATTCGGACAACTCAGTTCAGTTTTTTTTTCATACCCAAAATCAGGATCTGCAAGTGGTTCGTCTCCGTCATGGAATATTTCTGGGTGGTGGTGAGATGCAGTTGCTCCAATTGCAAGAAGTGTATAGGAACTTGCAGAATGGATGAGAACCCAAGTTTTCAAACCAATCTGGATTCAACATATTACAAAACGATAAGCAATAGGTGATATTATGTTTGCAGTTTAAATTGAGTTTTTTGCGTACCTGAAGACTATCTGATATGCAGAGAAGTACTGCTAGTTCAATTAAAACGATTAAATTTTCTGGCCGTAGACCCTTCTGTCCAGTAGCAATGTGAATCACTCTTTTGATTATGTCAATCCAAAAGCCAGCAGCATAGATAACATGTGAATAGACAATGGAGAAGTTGCGTTGAAACCAGGATTTTGGTCGGTTGGGAAGAAATTGGTATGTTGTAAATAATGTAAGTTCTATATCCTAAGAAAAAGGTAATTACAGAAATAGTTTCAATTTGGAGGTTTAACTTTTCGAAACATTTCATGAAAAGTATTTTAGGTGCAACGCAATACTTAAAGTTAGTGACAAGCATAACATACCATGAGAGTGTTCGTATACAGATGGTGACTGAAGAAATGTGTAATCCTCCACTCGTATGATGATAGGAAACTCAAATCGAAAATGTACTTTCGCCAGTTTTCTCTCAAATGAAAAAAGTTGTGAGCTGCAATAGTAGAAAGCCCAAGAACAATGCCGGCCAACACTGCAGACAATGTTGAGTTGTAGATTGCCCCAATCACGCTAAGTACTATGAATGCTACCACCAGCAAGTCTTGCATTAGCAGTATTGTTTTCGTGGGTCCAGTTCCAACTTCCTAATCCAATTATAATGTTTATAATACGAATACGTTATGCATTTCCTTCCAACATAAAAGATATAACTTTGTATTCATGATGTCATCAGTGTCAACTTACTTTCAATATTGGCTGGATTCGCCTCTTCAAGGTTTTGTAAAAACCATCATTCTTAAAGGTGTAAGGTGAAATTCGAGGATGACTAGCGTCTTTAATATAGAATTTAGTTAGCATCATCTCCACTGTCTCAACGTTGACGGTATGCGACGACTCGAAAGCTTCCGTTATGTCCGTTCCCCGAGTCATTATCAACCAATCCGCCCCTCCAGGATGATTTGGAATGAATGGTTCGAAATTGTACAGCTTATCGTACACTCGCCACAACTTTTCAATGTCATCATCTTTTCGCTTGGCTATAAAAGGATGAAATCGGTATCAGGTTTTAAAGTAAATTTTACAAATTTTAAAAAGTAATTAAGGGAAACTACCAAAATGTACGCAGTTTTACCTGCCAACCAATCCTCAGCCATTCGAAAAGGAACATCTCGGTTTGTCGGGTATTTCCATATCCCAGGGTATGATGAAGCTGGTTCATCTTTAGGGGCCATGTTGAGATTTTTATTATTGATGAACTGCGCACTTTAGGAATCGAAATTTTACTCGGTTGGAGCTTTTGTATGCGTACGGATGGATGTCACCCGCTGGAATGATTTGCTTCAAACACTTTAAGCTTTAATTATAGCTTCTAGCATAAGAAAATAAGCTTACGCGTTTTCCACGAATAAATTTTAACATTAAGGAGTTCTTGATTTAGACTCATGTATATTTATTTGTGTATGCCCAAATATAAACTGTTATCTGCATAGACTGAAGTTTTAGAGACAAAAAATACATGATAGGTAAATATCATAATGTGTGTTTGTATAAGTGCAAGATCAGTTGAAAGGTCATGCTTTGATATTATAGCTAACATGCAAGCAAGTTTTAAAGTTAATCCCAAACAAATAAAGGTTCACGAGTATAAATCATGACATGACACCATATCCTAAACCGGATGGATTTAAGCTAAGCTCGGTATTGTACAGAGAGAAAATTTTGGTGGAGAAGTTAGATAAGAAAGAGTCGTTAGTCAACTATGTAGTATGTTCATGCATAGTTTGGGAAGGGACCGAAGCAAGTACAGCGTTTGTTTTTGCATATGAGTGGTTTGGTATGCTACTGTTGTAAACAATTTATATATCGTTTCATGGTCAATGCTATGGTCATGGTGCTTTTCCGTCATTAGTTAATGCAGAAGACGACTATAAAATTCTAAGAAATTTGATTACATTCCAGTTGGCATCGTAGAGATTATTTGCATATAGTAATACATTGTAAATACATAATTAAGTAAGTAACTGCAATTATGAAAAATTTCATTATTCTTTAGTTTTATTTCAAATATTCTTGGTTACATTCAAATATGTGTTTCAGACTGGGCACAAGTAATTAGTTGTGAAATCATTTAGTTTTAAACAAAAAAGTTGAACCGACATCTTCAGCATTTGGAAGCAGATCTATATCTACGCATAAAGCATAGAAAGTCATACATTATGATGAATATGATAATGTGAGTATAGTAAATTGTAAGTATAAATCCTTACACCAACACGTATTACATCACTTAATGACTGCAATTGCAGCTTGCAGTAAGTCAAAATGAAACAACCTCTACATTCTGCATCGTTGGGTGTCAATATCACTATAAACAAAATTATCAAAGCACGTGAGTTTGTTGGTGTATCATATGCCTATGTCAGAGTTTTCGTTTGTATGCAACATACTTAAGTCAGCAGTGTTGTGCCGGCATGTAGTATGTCAATTTCATTCCAAGTTAAAACCAGTTTAGTTTGATCTGCATGAACCTTGTTGCCTCATTTAGTATACAAGATAAGAACATGACTGGAGCCAAAGAATTGCCTTATCATTCGATCCATCCGATTTTGAAAAAGATTGCCTCGAAACATTAGATGCTGAAATGTCAAGTGTCAGGATAAAACTGGAAATTTTTGCTCAAGCTATCAATAACCTGGCGATACAGTATTCGCACATATCACCACTAGGATGCAAGAAGGTGGCATATTCTTAAAAACAACATTGAATGCAAAAATAAGTCTAGAATTCGTAAAAAACAAAATACAATGACCAACATTGATTCTGGTAGGATTAGAGGTTTACAAATTACAAATTCGATAACAGAAACTGCTCATAAATTTATATCAATCTGAACCTTGTTTTTGCAGTGGAAATTTCCATACTCAATAAAACTGGTCATGCCATGACAAATATGTAATACCCACTTGATGCTTGATGTGAATAGCTTACAAATAATAATTTTTATAATCCGACAATAAGCGAACTGTCTGTGTAATCGTTATTCTGTAAACTGATTTAAATGTTTTGTAAAATATGATAAGCAAGCTAAAGCTAAGGTTTGTTTTATTACTTCGTTTTTGTTGTTTTTGTCATTATATAGCATGAAAAGTAGAAAATACTATTATGAAACTCAGGCTCTAATAAAGTTTTTGGAACCTCATTCATAGTCTAAAACTGTACGCAATTGGAAATTTACAATGTGAAATTCTGCTATGAGATAGCTGCTAGTGTTTTAGACTGGCATAAAAATAATAATTTTTCATTTGAACGAACGAATGAAGGTATAGGGACAAATCAATGAATTACTCCTTTTCACTTTCTTTTATGTGGAAACGTTATTACTATGACCTTCACTCCAGTTTTAGAGACAGCTAGAGCTACACCTAAAAGCTTTACTGTAATAAAACGAACTGGAGCAAAACCATTGAATACAGGATACCTAAAGGCTTAGTTCCTAAGCGGTAGTAGCATATCGTTGTATCACTGGAACTGTTCCATTTCCTGATTGCATTTGAATTTGATGACGCTATATATGTAACTCTACAGAATTTTGTTCATGAGAAGAGTGTTAGTGCATCATTCATAGATAGTGATAGAAGTGGAAGAAAAGGGTTGGAGCGTCCGCGAATAAATGTTACTGACATTTCTTGAAATGATGACCTCTAATAATATAACATTAACAATAATTGAATTTTAATTTTGATAAAATATTGTATTACAAACACAAATAGATGACTTTCGAATGACACATGCCATAAAAGTGTATTAATCCGTTTTAAACAAACCATTCATTCAACATTTGGTAGAAAGATAACCTGTACATTCCGAACTAAACGTGGTGATATACTGTGAAACAAGTCTGCTTTAGAGGATTGACAATGACGTAAAAGAAGTTATTGAGATATTGTCGATTGAAAAGTGTATCCTTGTTCCCAGCAAATTCATTGACAGCCGAGTGAATCTTGTAAACATGTGAAATTATTTTAAGACTTTCCCCATCACCTCGATGCTGACCAACATTTGTCACTCCATGATCAGCATCTGCAGGATTAGATGCTACAGCAATCAAATCCTTATATAGCAGCTTTGTTGTCTGGATATACGGCTCAACGTTGTCCTCATATTGACATAACGAGCCTCCAATTACCAAATGAGAAAATAAAGCACACAGAAATTCTTTTCTGTCATCTTCTGATAAGGTTTGACTTATGTCTTCAAAATCGTCAATGTCATCTTCGTTAGAAAGTAATAGCTGGAATTTATACACACAAATATTATGATTTTTCATCTTACCCCATCGACTAGTGATGAAGCTATATATAGAAAAAGATTTTGGTACCTTTCTGAGATTATCAGCAATTTCTAATTCGAAGCCTAATGATGTTGTTTCGTTGTTGACATCAGCCCGGATGTAGTGAGGCATGCACTTAACAATGCTGCCATTTTTACGAGCAATCTTATTGTCTTTAAGCTTCTCAAACAGCTCCACCGTTGTTAAACTGCATTTGACCTCTGAGAACTTGACCACCTCCACTGGGACTCCTGATTGAATTAAATTTATTAGTCCTATATATTTATGCATGAATGTGTGCATACATTAAATTATGATGGTACGGTCTACCGATAGGCGAGAATCCATGATCAGAGGTTGCTTTGAGGAGAGAGGAAACAACATTTTGACAACCCAGAAAGTCCTTGAATGAAAAAAGGAATTTATTAGAGTTCCAGTATCGTATCGTGCGTGTGCTTTGCTTGCTTAATATTTTCCGAGTTTTTTTTCTCACCGTTAGAAAATCTCTTTCATTGTATTTGCGAAATGGTTTGTCAAATGAATATGCTTGTAATTTCAAGCCGTCAATCAAAGACCACTTTCCAAGATTTTCTTTAACTGTAGTGTTATCTAACGCTGGAAACTTTTGGTTTGGTTGATGTTGGAAATTAAAATATCCACCAGGGTCCATCGTTTACAGGTTTGTAGACTAGCAGTAGAAGCAACGTCAAATTACGCTTACATGTCATTGATTGATCAATAAAAATTTCACAGCAAGTAGAAATACACAATTCACCTGTCTGTATCGATTTTAATCCACGAGAAAACTGGCTCACCCTATATGGCTGAGATAAGTGGCCTGTTGCTTGGGGAAAGACACTAATTCTAATCTTTCCAACCCGAAGGCATCCCAAGGTGCCCAGCCTAATTCCGTTTTTGGATGTCGTCCACATATTATACGAAGTCATAGCAATTGCTCTTTTCATCTTGGCCCAAACGCCTAAATACATGAAGGTGCTGTCTAAAGGAAAACAAAAACTTTACCTCGCCACTCACCGCAACATAGTTTTTGAAATTAATTTTTGTTATATAACTGAAATTCGTACTATTGAGTAGATACTTTGTTGGAGCATCTTATGAAACAAATAATTCTTTCATCAATGTACCTGCGACTTGACTGGAGAAAGAGGTCACCTAACCTAACTGATGTCTAAATTTCAAGTATCTTTTGCTGCTGAATTATCCCTTCCTTAGCAGACACGAGCCGGTAATAAGTTCTCAACAACTTATCCGAATTTAAAACCTAGTTTTTAGTATGTACAAATGATCAAACTTTCTGGTTTTAAGAACGAAAGACCCACACATTTTAAATTTATAAAGTAATTATGGATTTTATATTCATACGTATTCATTCACGTTAAATGATCAGTTCTTATTTCAACAGAGCCAAGGCAAAATATTAGGTAAACTAGTTATAAAGTTATTAACAGTCACACATGCCCTCATCCTCTTTCTTACAAGAAACTGCAAGTTTGTTCACATGTTAACTTTTATTTTAGTTCATCCAACAGGCTTTAATCAAGGTGTGTTCTTATTACCCCAAAGAATCGACAGAAGTTCTCATATATGTTTATTGAATGTTGTAGCTTAGTTATGGACTTTGGATACTAACATACATAAGCCAAGGACAGTCATACATAAAAGCCATTTCATTTGCAGAGTGTAGGTAGTTTCTCAGGATAAAGTTCAAAGATCATAATAACATAAATTGCGTTATGTCTTTGATAGTTGGAGACAATCAATAATGCATTCATATTCATATTGATAGATGTTTCTCCTTAGCAGATTTATTGACACTCATCCCAAATTGATACTTGTACGCATTAACTACTTAAATAAAACCCATTTAAATATAACACGCCACAATAATGGTTTTCTACCAAAAAAGTTAATTCATTTCGACTAATTTCCTTCACAGAATATATTCCCGTGAAAGCCCCTGTCTCACCTTTCCCAAATTCTTAAAGTGAAGTGGACCTACCATCTGTTGACAAAGCGGAGATTGCCAGCCCCAACCTATTGTGCTGCTGGTAACGAATAAAACACTCCTCAAAAGATTACTCGACTGGTTCAGCTCCATATTTCTGTACTTGAGAGAGCTCTCCTCTACAAGGTAAAGTATGTTGCGTAAAAGTGCGTATAGTAGATAGAGCTCCACATTGATCATCTGACTCAAAGCAGTTCCACATCAACTGATTTAAGCTTTCATTTTTATCATTCTTCACAGCATCCATTGTTAAAGGTCAATTTCGAGGGGGGCCATTGGAAGATCAGTCAACATGATTTACAAGGGCTCATTTGGCGTAAGTTCATCATTTTTTGGTATTATAGTTTTCAGTGTTTGGCTAAGGAACAATATTTTATTAGAAGGTTATGAATAATGCATAAATTAGGAGATTAAATGCATGCGGCATTTTTTTTGCAAAATGTGTTTTCCATTGTTGTTCAATATTGGTATTCAGCATACCTTTTTGCCTTTGAAGTTATGAATATGAATTAGTTAAACATACGTAGGCTGGAAGAAGTTACTAATCGAAGGGCCAAATGTTTTGTAACCAGTTAGAGTAAGAAAGAAAGGTGGCTCACTTTGCATAGAATTTAACGAAGGGTTAATTAAAGATGAAATTGTATTGATTTGTTCCTTTTGAATTTTAAAGGTTGCGAAATGCATCGCTCGCCGCATTCACACAAGCCCAGGGGCAAGGGCAGCTGCGAATATGTCCAAGTTCGATGAAGGTGTTCCACTTCCATATGACAAACTGAAGAAAAACCTGGCAGTTGTCAAGAAAAGACTGAATAGGCCCATGACGTTGTCGGAGAAAATATTGTATTCGCATCTGGATGACCCTCAAGGTAAATTTTTCGAAAGACTTTTAATTAAAGGCTGCCAAAGATTTTATTCCACTGTTTCCCTTGGTATATTGAAATTTAAACTTTACGTGATTATATTTTTGCAGGTCAGGATATTGAAAGAGGAGTCAGCTATTTGAAGCTCAGACCCGATAGAGTTGCTATGCAGGATGCAACAGCGCAGATGGCAATGCTCCAATTTATTTCATCTGGACTTCCAAGAGTCTCTGTTCCTTCCACAATCCATTGCGACCATTTAATTGAAGCTAAAACCGGTGGAAAAGAGGATTTGGCTAGGGCAATAACAACGAATAAAGAAGTTTATGAGTTTTTGGCTTCATGTGGAAAGTACGGTGTAGGATTTTGGAAACCAGGGTCTGGCATTATTCATCAAATTATTCTTGAAAATTACGGATTTCCAGGACTTCTAATGATCGGTAAGTTATTGGAAACCAACCTTTTCAGATTTACAAGATGGTGTATTCGATTCGAACTAGTGATAACTAGTAAATTGTAGTATACATACCATGCTTGCGACTTGAAACTTTAAATACAGTGTATTTATTTAGGTACTGATTCACATACACCAAACGGAGGAGGTCTTGGTGGATTGTGCATTGGCGTTGGTGGAGCTGATGCTGTTGATGTCATGGCTGATATTCCTTGGGAATTGAAATGTCCTCAAGTTATCGGAGTAAACTTGACCGGTGCTTTGTCTGGATGGACATCACCAAAAGATGTGATTCTCAAGGTAGCTGGAATTTTGACAGTCAAAGGTATGATTTAATTTTTCAGTAAATTGTACAAGCAAATCGTTTATAATAAATAATACATCAAATGGTAACATTTTTATTAAAGGTGGAACTGGAGCTATTGTTGAATATGTTGGATCTGGTGTGGAATCTATTAGTTGTACAGGAATGGCTACGATTTGTAATATGGGGGCTGAAATCGGAGCAACAACATCAGTCTTTCCATATGGTGGCAGGATGAGGAAGTATCTTCAAGCTACTGGTATGGCTTATTAACTGTTTTATAGGAATGGAACAAACAAATAGGTATAATTATTACCTGATTAACAAACATTCATTCTGTTTTGTATTCGTTATATAGGACGCTCAGATATTGCAGCGGAAGCTGATAAGTACCAAGACGTTTTAACTCCAGACAAAGG
>JAQGAP010002420.1:0-15231 GCA_034697805.1 Orchesella bifasciata | reverse complement strand
AATTTTATTGTTAATTTAGCTTCAATAAATAAATGAACTTACCTACGTTTTACATATTTTTCTGAAATAATACGATTCATTTGATTAAATTCTCGAGTAATCACATGTTTCATTTGACAAAATATTTGTCTTGGTTTCATTTCATCCATCAGCATAATGCATTAACAGCAATATCAATATAACTTGTAGCAAATTTAAAATGAGGGCGTTTATCATTTAAGTGAATGCTACATGACAATCCTGAATCATCATCATTCCACTAGAAAGGCACAATCCTATGGAAAATATTAGTAAAACGTTTTCTTCAAGATCAGAATTTATCGGAAGTGGGCTTTGCTTGCTCAGCTTTCAGTTAGTAAACAGGATGCGTCAACGCCATAATTAATGAGGCCTGAGCAATAAGAGTACAAACATCCTGCAAAAACCCTTTTGTTTAGCGAAAGTCCGCAAAACACAGTGAATTACTTCTGATAACGATGATAAGGTCATCCTGTTTGTGGCAACTGGCAACGTGATAAATCATAATTTATAATGTTTAGTTAGCTAAATGTTTCATTATCAACTCCAAAGCTAACATGCTAAAAATAATGGTTACGCCGTATTCAAGTAGGTATTCTACAATTATTGTGAATTTCGGTTAAATTATAATTTTTTGTGAAAAACGTTTTCTTCGTCCGCATACTATAAATATATAATATTTATAATATTTATAACTCTCTGAACTCTCATATTTTTTATTAAGTCTTGGCTATTTGGATGTCAAGAAGGTTTAATTTAATCTGCCTGCAAAAAGAATACACACTTTGGTATTCTAGAGCTCCAAAATGGGGCAAATTGAATATCTCGTACGAATTAACAGCTACTCCGTTTTTCTCATACTACTGCTATTCATTAAAGTAGCAACCGCGGAAGTAACCGAGTCTGATCTATTTCCTCATGACTTTGGGAACGGCCAGCAGGTTGTATTTAACGATGACGGTTTTCTCCAAATCGACTTGCAAGTTCCGTTCAACTTTTTTAATACCAGTTACGATTATGTGTTTATCACTGGAAATGGACAAGTATCCTTTAGAAAAGGTAAATAAACCATGGCAAAACGTCTTAAAAATTGATTTGGTCCACGTATTATGAAAATGTTATTTCATTTAGGAATCAATGCATTTACTCCTGTCTGCTCTCCAAGCGAAACTCCAATGATTATGGCGTACTGGGCTGATTCTATTCATGACAGCAAGACTCTTCTCCTCTACCAACAAACTACGAATCGCACATTGCTCCGAAAAGCTGGAGCAGACGTTCTCTCAGCCTTTCCCAACTTGAGAGAAATCACTTTGAGCTGGATGTTAATTGTAAGTTGGAAAAATGTTCCCTTCTTTGGATCCAATTCAAGTTGTGGTGGAAGATTCAAACGAAATACTTATCAGCTGATACTCACTTCGGACGCATATCACTCCTTTGCCCTAATGTACTACAGCAAAATCCAATGGACGACTGGAACAGCATCCAGTGGAAATCCCTGCACCGGTTTGGGGGGCGGGTTTGATTACGGAGATGGAAAAACGTTATACACGATTCCAGGCTCGTGCTCAGACTCCATTATAAATATCACCCAAAGTAGCAATATCAATCAACCTGGGAAATGGGTTTTTAGAATTGATGCAAATCTGGAAGCAGCCAATTGCGATACTTTTGATTCCTCCCAGCAAACACTAAAACTGAGCCCTAATATCGTATCTTGGGTCGGGCTTCAACGTCTCAAATTAGAAGGGCCTTGTTTGAAACCGGGGGTGAATGCATCCTGCATTTTTCAAGATTTCAACAGGAGCACATCCCTTCATATTGCGGTGGAAGGGCTAATTTCTCCAGATTTCAAGTACGTGGTGTGCCCACTCCCCATATTTAATCGACTTGGGAGGAAAAAAGTGGATTTGCAAATAAATTATGCAAGAAACTACTCGGGAGCGGATGAAGGAGCAAAGCGAGACATTGAGTCTTACACTGGGTTTCTTTATGTCGTGGATGAGAGCATAGTAGGGGACAACGTGAAGTTTTCTTTGGAGCCCATGATAACTGACAACAATGCATTCAATTTCAATGTCACGTGGGATCCCTCATTCTTTAAAGGAGAGAGCGTCAGCTCACGGTACGACATTCAGTTGGAAGTAAATAACGGGAACAAATGGGAAGTAGGAGGATTGCTAGCTGGTTCAATAGAAAACAGAGGAAGCTACACTGGCACTCTTCTCAAAAGTGTGCTGAGGGAGTTTAACAATAAAACCAGCCAGTCCGGTTTGACACTGATAACCATATCAAAGCATGCGAGAAGCAGAAAAAAAGGGACACGAAAGAAGCCCCTGATTTCTTCAAGGAATCTTCGCCAAAAATGGCATCAAAATCGTTATGGTCAACCGTAAAATTAATAGAAGCTAACCCTTCAAAATATGGCACTTGCGATTCATGGGTGTCGTATATAAGAGATAAAACAGTTGCTCCTGTCCCAAAAGAAACACTTCCATGCCCGCCAACCCTTCAACTTGCGGAGATTCACAATAACTTTGAGGACGATAATTTGGGTGAGGAAATAATGGAGTATTTTCACCCAGGAGGCCATCACTCAAAGAGACAAAAGGTTCCGTCTTCTACGGGCTCGGGTTCACAGTGCGTTTATGACAAAGATGGAAATATAATGGTCGGACTACCTGGTGGGGGAACGCTGGACAAATACAGTCCCAATTATAGCACAGAATTTCATTTTAAAGACGATGTGGTTCCATTCGTTCTTTGCTGCAAGGTGGAGAAAAAGTGCGACCTTTATTATGAGCACAGACCATCCGATGATGGAAGTGGCTATCAAAGTCCGACACCTGTGAGGGCAACGGGAGAACCGCACATTACCACTTTTGACGGGTTTGACTATACCTTCAACGGGGTGGGAGAGTTCTGGATGGTTAAATTTAATGGTGAGAACAATTTGGAGTTCAAAATGCAAGCGAGAATGGAGCAGTATGTAAATCCTCACGGTATTCGGATGAATGCCTCAGTTTTTACGGCAGTTGCAATGGAGGAAGTTATAAATGGGGAAAGGGTCAAAATCCAAGTTTCGTATTCAGATCAGAAGATTTTTGTGGTGTTGGATGACGAGCCAGTTGAAGTTGATGAGGATTTTGATTTCACCGTCTCCCACAAAAGCTCTTCAGTAACAATTAAATCTAAAGGAGAAGTCTTTGTTACATTTTCATCCAGTTTCTCTTTTCGATTTTCTACCGTTGGGTCTAACGAAATGGGTCTGAACATCATTGGTTCTGCCAACTCCAACCTGATGAATGTGACGGAAGGTCTTATGGGAAATTTTGACGGGGATCCTGAAAACGATATGAAAACCCCTAACGGAATTACATTAGCTACTAATTCCGCCCCACAAGATATTCACTATGATTTTGGGTTGAAGTGGATGATTAAGGAAGAAGAATCAATATTTCATTACCCTTCTGGCAAATCCTACAAGGACTTTTCAAATCTAAATTTCATCCCAAATCTAAAGCTGACAAATTTGATTGCTGGCGTGGGGAAAGCTGCGATCCATTGTGATTCTGAGTACCAACTGGGAAATGGGCCGGTTAACTGCTCCTGTAGTTCTGTGGCAAAATGGCATTGTGATGGAGATTTACCAGCGACATGCCTTCCAGAAGCGGAGCTGCTACACAAAGAAAACTTGTTCATCACTTGGGCACAAGTCATAGCTGAGTGGGTGTTGGGTCAAGTTACTAACCATGAGCCCATAATCATGATTCCTATAACTAGTCGTGTTGAATAAACATGTTTCACTATGTTATCCATTTACCACTGTTCATTTTATGTGATGTTTCAATTCATTAATCATTCATCAAATAACAAAAAAAAAAGTACCAATAGTAGCATATAAAGTATCCGTTCCCTTCACTTTCTGAAACATTTACCTTTTAAATATTTTTCGATGCCATATATGCAATGAAAAAAATAATTTGTACCTATATAGCATATGAACGCACAAGTCAAGTAACTGTTCTGCATGCATTTGCTTCTTCTGGTGGACTTAAGCGTAATGCAACCATTTATGACTCCATTATAGTATATTTCTCCTTTTGAAGTACGTTCGGAAATGATTATGAAGCTAAACTTGGTAAGTTCATTCCAACTTTTAGAAGAAGACTTACAAACTTCCTGGAATTGTGCATCATCAAACTTCAGCTTCAACATTATTGCGGAAATTTTACTTTAATAAATATAACATGCAAGAAACCGTATTTTAATTATCGCGTATTGATGATATATACGTTAAAGAATCTATTTTTTTCTCCTTATTTTTACATTTATTCCATCCTTAAAACAAATTAAATTCAACTTTTTCTTAAATTACCCCGGTTTCATACAAGTTCAAAACTGTGCTGCTAATTTCATCTTTAAGTAATTCATTTTTATCATTGCCCATCATCACGGAACCAAATGGCTTTGCTCCTTCTTTTGACTCAACTTTGGCGTCTTGTTTGGGCTTCAACACAATGCTGAGAAGTGGAAGTGACACCAGAAGTCCGTAAATCTGAGCACGGCGAAAGCGCCTTGTCAACGTCTCAAGCGAGAATCCAGGCAAGAGGTTCACTTGCAATGCCTCACAATATCGGACAAAGGCGTCGTGATAAACTCTGAGTATCTCATCTAAATTAGGTATTCTGACGGAGGTTCGAAGGCTGCAATAGAGAAAGTAGGCGAGGTCAACAGTAGGGCAGGCCTCCCGGTTGAGTTGATAGTCAACAAGGGTAACTGCAACTGGCTTCTTCTGGTCATTGTAGAGGAAGAGCATGTTGTTCAACCAGCAATCTCCATGTGTTCCAACAAGCCAATGCTCTATAAATTTCAATTATTTCAATCTGATCTCATTTTTGCTTTAGATTAGGACAAGTTGCACATTTACCCGAGTTATAATCCTTATCCTCATCTGGCTTTGTGCGAAGTTGACTCTCCACGCTTTTCTCATCAATCCCATTTTTCTGCAGAAATACATTCATTCCTTCCAGAGCGTCGCTGGTGACAAAATCTTTGAAACTTTTGCAAGCGGAATGTGAAGCGCCTAGTTTTTCTTCGACCATTTTTAAACAGGAATTGCTGAGAAGCGTCATGAGCTGACGCATTCCCTTCATCCTATCGGAATTGGTGTCCATTTCACCCACGAATTGTGGGTATTTAGAGCTCAGGTAGCTCAACCCGTTCTTTTGCTTGTATGCCCAGGATAAAGCATGTAATTTGGCTATTTCCTCAAGGGCAATTTTTGTGTGCTCCAAATCCAAGCCTTGAATTCGGTCTGCCATTGTGAAACCCAAGGTTTTGCGGAGGTCAGTCATCAAAATAAAACTTTCAGATGACCATGCCGTGTTTATAAACTTGGCTGCAAATAGTAAAATTCTTTATACATAAAAAAATAAAATGCCATAATATTTTAATGCGTTTATAATGTATAACCTACATGGCTGTCCATTAACATTGCCTCCTTGTACAGGAGCTACAGAGAGACCAACAACATTTTCCACTCCGGATGCAGCTGCCAGCTCTTTGAGTTGAGGTAGAAACTCTTGGTACATGAACAGTTCTTTACTGAATTGACCATCCAAAAACTCTGTTCGACCTTGACTGTTTGCTGGGTAGCACTTGATGAGGTAGTGCTTTGACTCCTTGTCACCTTTAAAGGTTACCTCGATAGCGTGCATAATACTCATGTAGTTATCACCCGGATTTGTTCCTTTGTCTGTGCTAAACTTCTCCACTTCTCTGGAAAGGGCCAGTTCCAAAAAATCCTTGGTTAGCTGGAAACCTATCTCCTCTGGAGAAATTACGTTGGGTTTAGAATTTCCTTCCATTGCGAATAAGGTTTTAAACTGTCAATAAAAATAATCCCGGATGCTTTTGGACCCAGAGGCAAACTGAACTTGAAAATGGTAGTGGTAAAAAGAAGTACTTGTCAAATGCAGTCATGAGAATTCAAGGTTATTGTAAAAACACATTACTTGATATAATATCGATTTAATTTGCAAACCTGCATGACAATGACAGCACGATGGAAGCAACAGCTGAAGTTGAGTGGAGCTTGTTTTGTATTTCATTATACAGAGGAGATTTTGTACAGAGAGACATATATTCCCGTGTCCACTGCAACAACATGTACTGAATGATGGACAAGCGTTTCATTCCTGGCCGCAGGTGTAATCATCGTATCATGCAATGCCTGTCCATTTGGTTAGTTATATGTTTCTTTGTAGTGGCAGAAAATATTATCTCAAGTGCACATTATACAGAGGAGAGGTAAAACCATAAATCAGTAAATTAGATTTATCCTCTTTGGATTTTTGGCTGTGGCAAGCTCAAGCTTTTGTTCCAATGTTGAGGAAAATCTTACTACTAGCCTAGCAAGCTGTGTTCTCTGCATCAACCTCAACCTCTCTCAACGAGGCATTCATACTGAATCCCAAGAATCTACAACGCACACTATGTCTGCTTATAGAACTGTGTAAGAAGTAAACATTGGTTTGGGAATTGCATACTCTCGTTTAGAAAGACTGGAACTGGTTGTTTCTCAGAGTCAAACTCTCTCATGACATCTAACACTTTAGATGTGCTACTATGCTGAGCAAACTAGGAACGGTTTTCGGAAATGAACAGCTTTCTGACAACTTGATTCAGTGCCACCAGCTGGCATTGCAACGCGGACTTATACTTGGAACAAGCAACAAGCAGAAAAACAAAGGCTGCTCTAAATATCCAATGCACTATCGTTATCATTCAGTTTCAGTCATTTTCCATTTTATTTTGACTTGCCTATTTAGTTTAGTTAAACCTCAATTTTAAGCATACAATTTTTCCATTTAAAGAGAATTATTATATACACGAAGCGATTCCAGAGTACATTCCAATTTTGACCCCATCATCATCAGCACGCTTTATTCATAAAATATTTTACGAAACTGATTTTTAATATAAGATTTGGTTTTAACGTGCTGCGTTTAGTTTTCAGTTACTCATCAACTCAACACCAACACGATACATTTGTATGTAAGTACAACTGGATTTATTTTCCAAACTGAAAATCAATACTGGTTAAAGCTATCAGCTATCCATGCAGAGTTGAATCGTCTGGATTGTATTACAAATGGGAAGAGTGGTGCGTGTGACATCAAACTCTCACGGGCAAGCTACATTACAAACAAATGAGTGGAGACCCCGAAACAATTGACAGAGCAAAAATTATTGCTATGATGACAATGTTGTCGTGTTTGTTGATGATTTCCTTGGGAGTTTTCTGCCTTTCGAAATCGAATTTCATATGTTGGGAATGATCTGGATATGTCATGTAAAAATGCTGCATTTATGACGACAAATTTGTCTTTTTCGTCGTTTTCTAAATTATTGCAATATATTTGAGTAGTATATTAGTATAATATATTGCAATAATTTAGAAAAACATAATCTTACGCAATGCATGTTTAGGGATAACAGTTTTGTCTATTTTATATGTATTTATCAAATTAAATAGAACTAATGAATGCAAATAATCATGAATTCGTAAACTACTTTTATTGTAAGTTAAGTTCATTCAAGTTATGTTATATAAAGCACAATAAAGATAAATATCAACTTTAAATGTTCTACTAACAAAGTGCATTAGTTAAGCGAGCTATTCAAGTAACTAAGCATACTTTTTGCTTGTAAACTGACTGATATGGCGTTTTGCCCAAATATGCATAAAAATAGGTCGATACTTTGCTAGTTATTGTCATTACTACTTTATAAAGGGCTGAAACTTTTTCTATAGCCTTCAAACGACATCCCGCTGGTATTTGTGTGCAATAAGCTTCGTTTAGCATTTCACTTCCGGCTTTTGCATACATGCTATTTTGAAGTAATAGGAATTTTGAATACCAAAAATTCTATTTGGAAAACGAGCTCATATCAAACATGACTACGGAATCCGCCACCCGCTCCACAAGCCCTTCCGCATAATCCATGGCGAACTGAACTGTTATTGGATAAAAGTTTCCAAGCCAGAACTGAATAGGTTTTAGAGCTTCCATCCGCATCCAAAGAATCCTCGCATTTTTTGTCTTCCTCCTTTTGTATTGTTCCATCGCTTCCGATCTTTTTTTCTCCACCATTTCCTCCAACGTGGTCAACACCAATTTGGCTATTCGAATGAGGATTCCAGTTATCACCAAAACGACAAAGACCACCAACACCATGCCAGCGTAGAACAGTGGCTGCACCCGTCCGTAGCCCTTGATAACCACCCAGATGAGAGCCACAGTGCCCCAAAAGGTAAAACTAAAAAAGACAAACAATACATCCCCAATCGTACGCTGTATAATAAGAAAAACACTGTAGAGGCGAAGATAGTAGCGGAGAAAGGTGGAAGTGTCGCTCATTTCATCAAGAATTGAGACACATTCAACGTATTTAAAAAGTGCCAAGCCAGCAATCGGAAGGAAGAAGGCAATACATCTCCCAATTTCAATTTGAAACATTCCAACCGTTAAAAATCGAATCAGGTATAGACTCAGCTGGGTTCCGTGAAGGTCAAGGGTTTCTTGAGACAAAATATCTCCTACGATGAATGGAAAAGTGTCGAGGTTACCAAAGACTACAAAAAAGAGGAGAAACGGCATTGGAGCAGACAAGCAGAAAGAGACGATGCACATCATTATTCCCACTGGATCTGGACGTCCTCTTTTTAGAGCCTCAGGCTTAAACTTTCTCTTGAGGAGAAAGCTCAGATTGAGCAGCTCGTTGAAGCCATGCACAACATTTTTTATCCATTTGATGAGAATCCCCACCATGATGAAAATGATTGCCACTTGGCATGTAGCTACTCCGAGGACGACGATGTGGGTGAAATTGAGACCTGGTCGTTTTTGAACGGTGTAGTGCGTTCTGACCACATATACATTCCCGATGGCGAGGAGGAAAGTGTTGAACAAAGAGCAGAACCAGATAAGCCATGTTCGCCGAGAGGTGGATACTGTTAATTTGGATGTGAGAGGTTCCCAGGTTACGGGAAGTGGAGGATAGTATCCATAAAAATGGTTGGGGATGGCAAATGAAGCTGCTTGCAGTCTAGTTATCATTGTTTGTTACAACACGACGTGCAAACTGAAGAGTTTGGACTGTTTGAAGGTTTTTTTTACAACTTTTTAAGCTATACATTTAATACAAATCCAGACGAGCTATGTCTATTGTATTAAACCCAGATAGAAAACTAGAGGTTGACGCCCACAACCTTAAAGTACCTCGAAGAGAAATGTGAAGTATATACATACGTTGTCACAAACGGCTTAAAGTAGATGTCTAGACTTTCTTACGGCAGCTTTCTTGTGTTAAAATTGCAAACTCATTCCACCTTTTCTTTGTCGTTCTCTGGGGAGCACATAAAATGATGCCCTATGTAACTATTAAATGACGCAAGCAATCGCAACAAATTCTTGAGGATTTGATGAAATAGTGAAATTTAGTTATGGTACCCCAAGCTTTCAGGTAGTTCTCAACTGGATTTAATTTAAAGTTTAAAGAAAACTAGTACTACGCACTAAAAACTGGGTTGGAATGTGGAAGAAGACGAGGTCCAAAAAATAAAAGTACCTTAAAGTGAGAATGACCCTAAAGGAGGACACCAGACAACTGCAAAAATGGTAGACGCGAGCAAGGTAATTTTGTAAAAATAATTGCTCCCTCATTCCACCCTTTTACGGTTTTTGCTGGAATTCCATAAGAAAATCACGATATAAATTTCCATCTAAAAACCTTTGATACACGATGGAAGCGCATGGGATGGAAGCGCATGGAAGCGCATGGGACAAATATAAACCATCTACGGAAAAATAGAATTAAGCCTCATGTCTAAATAAAATACATGATACTTTTGACTTTTGTAGGAAAATTTGTACCTTTTAATATAATTTTGTAACCATTTATGGAACAATGTCATTTTATGCTTCACTATACTTCCTAGGGCATTTACAACACGAAGATGGAAAGCTTCTTCCAAGTAAACGTACGTGTAACCTGCACATCCTCCAGCATTTAAGTCGTCGTTCTCCTTGTTATTTTGAAAGTTAAATCTCTGCTGCGTAAGACTCTGAGGAAGAATTCAAGCGTCGTGCTAAAGAATTAATGAAGCAGTAGCCAGTTGACACTGAAGTTTTGTAGAAATGGATCGGAATAATTAACTTCAACAAATTTAAATTTTAAAATTTAAATATTTAACAAATTTGATTTTAATGGCTTTAATGACTGTAACCTAATAAATTCATCAACTTGTTTGTTCGAAATGAATACTAACTAATCAAATCATCATCTTTTATTTTATCTTATTGACCCAAACTCACGGCAGTGGACCTGTAATATTAAAAAACGGTGAAACTCAGCCAATACCAATATTTATTTTAAGTTTTTAAAGCATATATTAAAGTATATATTGCAATGTTGACGAAAGTTCGTCTATGCTTTCAGTTTACTGAAAACAACTGCATAATCATTTTACAATTACATGCGTTTCCAATTTGTTCACAACTACATTGAAAATTTTGCAAGACCTTCTTTCTCCAAGTGCTTTTTACAGCAATATACGATAGTAAAGAAGTGTTAAAGTTGTGAAAAATTGCAATTGTTAAAATGGCTGCAAACAAAAGAATGTAAATGTTAGTTCCAAAGCTCGCACTCAAGGTCAAGCTGACTTTTTTAAAGAGTAAAAAATGAGTAAGTAAACAGCATGGCTTCATTTCATCATCATCATCATCGTCGCGAGTTGATGCTGAGTTAGGTAGGGTTACAGTTGGAGACATGCAATGCCAGAATAATAATAAAATACATGTGCACTCCACTTCAATTTTTCCTAATACCAACTCAACTATTTCTTTTCTTTCAATGCAACCTACAATGAAAGAAAGACGATGTTGAGAAATGACATCACATTTCTCTGAATCCATAAAACCATATCTCTAACAACAGCGTGGAAGAGTGCAAGTGAGACGTGAGTCCCAAGGCATTACGAAGCTGAGCTTGGGCGAGCAACGCATTTGTTTTTGGGAAGCATTCTCATGTGTGACTGTGAGTTGAGCAGTGCAAGGAATTTTGGGACTTTTAATCGCCTCCAGATACATTTTGGTAGCTGGATTGGATTCATTAAATAGCTGGAATTCTAATTATACGCATAGTATTTAATAACCTTTAATATTGTCGCTACAAGACAATAACCCTCATTCACAAATGTTGATAATTCATGCCTACCAAAATTAGGTCACCTTCCGAGAAATTGTTCCATTGTCTAACAATTAATAGGTCGGCTACTACTACGAATAAAAAATTCTCGAGTTTTGGTTGACCTGAAAAGAGCTGAAATGGTAAAGGACACCATCATTTCTTTCATATCTCCAATACTCAAAACTTGTCCAAAATGTTTCTCAAGGGTAATATTATCTTTATAATTTTGATAAGTGAGCTGGTGTCAGGAATGGAGTGGACATGGGAAGAGGTAAAAGCTAACTATTTCCTGCTACAAGGGAGAGCTGTGAGCGGAAGAGCGGCTGCGGTCCACCGTAAGTATAAAATATGGAATTGAATATAGTTTAAATTCAAACTGAATTGACTGTTGATGGGAACCAGGTTGCAGTGCATTCTGTATGGATGCACACGGATGCTGGGGTTCTGGCTGCCACTACGACCTGTCTACCCTCCACTGCTATGAAAGTGTAGGGAAGGCGTCCAGCGATAGAGTTCAGTATCACGGTTACAACCCAGTATGGAGGAGCGGTATGCTCAGTTTAACTTAACCTTTTTTCCAATTGGAACCAAAAATAAAAATGTTATTTTGATCTGCTTAGAATCCGAATGCGTTAACATTGGGGGAGGAGCCGTCACGGGGCAATTTGGTTACCAATTTGACGCTGATCCTCAGACCAGTGTTCTGCTCAATTTTTTTAGGCTAAGCACTTCAGCCGGGATAGCAGGGGCGGGTGCTGATCAACCTATCTACCAAACTGCTCGGACCGCCTCCAAGTTTAATGTTGAATACTACCTGAAATTTGTCGGGGATAGGTATTTCCTCTGCAGATTCATGTTCGCAGAAATCGGGGGGAAGAGGCGCAACTTCAATATGGTGCTGAATAATGCGTACACCCTCAAGAGTGGCTTTGACGTGGCTGGGACCACGGGCTACAACTCGGCCTACGCTACATATATCACCGTTAAGGGGCAAAATGGAAACACGCAGATTGTTCTCAATGGACAAGCCACCGGGTTGCAACCAGGGGGGCTCGCGTTGCTCAGTATTAGAAAGAATGGGTTTTTATCAACCGGAATTATCAACGGCTTTTGCGGAACGAGATTTCCCCGTAATTAAATCAACTTTAATTATTTTAATAAATGTTTTAATTTATAAAAAAAATAATATGAAAATATATTTTTAGCTTGCACGGAGCATTGCAACAATCCAGGGACTTGTAACTCGAGGAGTGAGTGCTACTACGACTATAAAATTTCCCATTGTGTGCAAGCCTCGTTTAGGCCGCCTCCACCGCCACCACCTCCAGGACCAGTGCCTACACCCGCCCCTCCAACACCTCCGCCTACAACACCTGCACCACCCAGACCAACAACGCCTGATCCTGATGATGGTAGGAGTTAGCAATTTCCTGTTGATTTGTGGTATAGCTGGGGCTTTGATTTATTTTAATAATTGTAATTTCAGCTTGTGCACGTATTGGAGCGGATAGGAATGCTTGTGAGGCGAATAAATGCATATTTTGCTGCAACACGCTGACATGTCGACGTAAAACGGGAACAAAGCGGGATCCAAATTGCTATAATGGGGGCTGCATTGGCGACTGTTTTAGGGAGGATGCCTGCCACTCAAGACCCAATCATTGCATGTATGAAGAGGATACTGGGAGATGCATAGGTTTGAAGCCATAAATTAAAGAAGGAGAAGATTAAAAGGTAATTTAATTTTTAATATTAAATTTCAATTTGTTTCAGATTGCACATATGTCAAACTTCAACTCGCGTTCGTGGTGGATGCCTCTTCTGAACTTGTCATTAAGAATTTCCAGCAGCAATCAAATTTGACACGTTCCCTCAAGAGAATATTCCGGGACCCAGAATTCGCTGTGACATCCTTCGCCGACTGGGAAAGGTCAGCTTGGGATAATGCACAGTCATCTCACTCGGATCCCGATGGTTGCTACAAGATCGTTCAAAAGTTTACAACGGATGAGAGAGAAATTAGCAACGCCGCACAAAATATGCAGCATATGCCTAGTGGGGGCCTTGAAAATGGGGACACGGCTCTGACGTGGACCTCCGCTGATAATGCTTTGGGTTGGAGAAGGGAACAAATGATTTCGGATGGGCGGCAAGTAGTGAGGGTTCTCCTTCTCCTTGAAAACCAGAATGTGCATGGTCAAACGCTTTGGAACCCTGGAAGCAGGGTCCCTCCGACAGGAGATGGAACGGATAGTTGCAGAAAAAATATAGGAGTGACAGGAACAACACTGCTCAAGGACGTGCTCACCAGAGATATGATGAGTGTCATCGCGGTTTTTTCGGTGGATGAGAACACCAACGTGATTTCGCAATGGGATAATATTTTTGCGGGGTCGGATATACTTTATTCATCTTTTGATTCAAGCGTTCCCGATGATGATCTGACTAGTTATATTAGGGCCTTTGTGGCAGGGCAGAATATGAATGATATGTGTGCAACTAGATGGTGACTAATAAATAAAAATTAAGTTGGTTTTGATAGAGAAGAATTTATTGAGTAATTTTTATGAGTTTTTTAAAGGGTTAGAAGGCAAGCGTGTTGTAGCCTGGAGGATCCCACTCGTCACAGTCCTCATTTTTGTCACAAGGACAGGAATCAAGATTTGGGTTACAAGGACAATCTTCCGTTTTCACGAAATTTCCTTTTGAGTCTTGGATGCAGTGGCCGTAGTAAGGGGGAACCTCAAGTACAGTACTTCCAACGGGATGGCAACATTCTAGATTGTGGGAGGGACTCTCTGGGTATCGTGTCTGACATTCGATGACAGGAGGAGGAGTAGTGGTGTTTGTAGGGGGAACAATTGGAGGAGGTGGTTCAGGTTTACAGGGAACAGTTTTATAAATGGCACTTTCCATATCGGCAGCAAGGCTTCCCGAATTGGAGAGTGAGAACATGAACAAGTTGTGTGGCACCCCAATTTGTTTAAAGTGGGATCTGTAAAGGTCTATGATATTAGCTGGGGACGTGCTAGACCTTGCAAGAGCTCCAATCACACGAGTATTCTTTGCCAAAAGTACTTTAGTTAAAAGGGGGTACTCTGGATATAGTGAATTGGTACAGGAATCTGAGCCATCTCCTTGAGCTGGACGGCGTTTTTTATTATCTCTAAAGTTTGCTCCTGTGGATATCAGGTCGTCGGCATCAGTCATCACGATTACCACACGCTGAATAAACACCCCGTTAGCATCGTAATCTTGGCTACTCCACCCAAAACTCTTATGAGCACAGGTGAACATTACGGCTTGGAGCGAATTTTCAGGATAGTCTTTGTTCCCAATTGTTATTCTAACTCTGGAAATGCTCCTTGCCAAATCGTTTAAGTTTGTGGTGAGTCGTTGATCCGCGGTAAAGCACTGGGTCATTTCATCGTAGCGCTGGGTTTTGGTGAAGTCAGCAAAACTGGTGAACCCAATTTCAGAGCCGGGAAAAGTCCTGGAGATTCTGCGATGGAAGTCGTTCACGATTCCGGAAAGCTGTCGAAAAAAATCCTTAAATGAGAAAGTTCGATCTACAACGAAGGCCACTTGAAGGCGAGTTTTTACTCTCCCAGTTCCGTTACAAACGTCAATGGGAGGTCCTGGAGGTGGAGGGACGATTGGGGGAGGTGGAGTAGTTACGATTGGAGGTGGAGGAGGAATGATTGGCGGTGGGGGAGTAGTGACGATTGGAGGTGTAGTGGAGTTTGGATTGGTTGGAGGTGGGCCAACAGGAGGTGGAGGACAGGGACCGCCTGGAGGTCCTCCCGGCCCACCATTTGGTCCACAAGGGGTACCTGGAGGGAACGTCACATTTGGTTTCATCGTAGTGCTAGGAGTCGGCGTTGGCGGTGTAACTGTTGGAGGTCTCGGTGTCGTAGTATTCGGCTTCATGGTCTCACAAGGCAACACCATCTCAAT
>JAQGAP010002419.1:0-15233 GCA_034697805.1 Orchesella bifasciata | reverse complement strand
AGGAGTGGATTTTGTGGCTGTCCCCGGCGCAGCTCCTCCGCCTTCTAGAGTTCCTTATAATGATGGTCTTTGGATAGCGAAATGGATATGAACAAACTTACTACTACATAGACTCATCGTACACATACGCTAGCTCAACACATCCAGCCTGTCATGCAATGGAGAATATCATGGACCGGCTTTTTATCCAATTTGGGATATTTTTTGGTAACAGGTTAATTATGTGTTAGGTATCCGCTGCAATGGAAAATACAAGCCTTACAAATAATTTATTATTCGTTCAGGTTACTGTCGTTCCAGCTTTCAGATCGTCGGTTATTAATTAAAAACTGAATCTTCATGATACACACAAGCCCAAACCAATGCCCAACACAACCAAATTAGTTTGTTCCCCAATGCCCAAGTCACAGTTCACTCCTTACTCCATTCAAAAACATCGAAATCCAAGACAACTATGTGTACTTCTGACCTGTTGAATTTTCCTGACATTTATGATTTCTTATATTAGTTTTAATTATAGAATCTCTGCAAAGATAGAATTAGATCAATGTATGTAGGGCTAAGCAGTTTATTAGCATAATTCATTATGAACACCACCTCCACCCTCCAAACCCTCAATTGAGTCCTTATCACCTCCAAAATTTCTTGTTTTATCCACCAATACAAAATGCCTAAATCCAGATCCAAGTCCAGGAGGCGAATAAAGTCATCTGATTCCTCTCTGCCAGACATTCTCTACGACCCGTCAGATAAGCTAAAGGAACTTGAGGTGGGAACGGAAACCCCTTTTGATGAAAAACCCAACGAAGGCGAGGAGCTCAACAACTTGAACAGTTTAGCAGCATCCTTTCCTTTGGTAAACGCAGAAAAAATGATTCAATTTCATTCAACTTTGATTTAGAGTTGAATTTGCATGTATTTTTTTCATATTTTTCAAGGTCATCCAAAAGCTCCTCCTATTTCTCCCCAACTCCGACCTCAAATCCATCCGACAATGCACAAAATCCTTGAAGCGCGCCGTAGACCAATACATCGGGTTATCCTTCTGTCTCTCCGAATCGGATTCGGACTATTGCCTCAGCACAAATGTGCAAGTCCTCACCAGTGCGATGCTTCACTCCTTCAAAACCTTGGGAATCCGTTCCCTCACCGCTATGAAAATACTCAACGCCACATTCTCTGAGCTCTTCACCTTTCCCTACCTCCTCCAAAGCATCCACCTCATGGGGCGATTTGATGCGCAAGCCGTCCTCGGAATCATCACAGAATGTTGGAACATCCAGGAAATCAAATTCCACGAGCCAAACATGTTCAAGAAGCTCATCACAGGGAATTTCTTGGGTTTCATGCATTCCCTTGGAGAGCACGCCCACCGGAAGAAGAGTATCCGGCTACACAACCTCAAAACCATCCAGATCCATTGCACAACCACCTCAACAATGGGCTACCTTTTGCTTCTCCTCTCCGCAATTGAGGCGAGAAATCTCCAAGAACTTCGCTGTAGCTTTGGGCCCATCCACGCCAACTTTTATGCGCTAATCACCGGAATCATCGCAAATTTGATGGATGTCGCATCCAAAACGCTGGAAGACTTTAGCTTCATCGTCGAGGGTGGAAGTGCTTATCCAGAAATCACAGCAAAGAAGAGGCTCCTGAGAAAACTCTCGACTTTGGAAGATTTTCCAGAGCTACTCCCGAATTTCCAAGAGGTGATGAATAAACTTCTATTGGAAGATGATGAGAGGGACCAGTGGCTCAAGGACTTGCTGGGAAACCTCGGGAAGAAGCTGAAGCTCACTTCCCTCCGCTTGGAAATTGATACCATGGAAGATTTTGCGAATAACTGGTTCCACTTCACCAAACATCAGAAATCCCTTCAATACCTATTAATTCAGACGTGCTGCGGTTGGTCAATGATTCACGAGGTGGTCAAGGCGAATGCCAGGCAGCTCTTGAGCTTAGCGCTGATCATGGAGTTCACTTCCGTTTTGGACATGGAAGATGTGCTGGGAAACTGCTCCTCCTTGAAATTCCTCCACCTCAAGAATTATGACGTTGAAGCTGATGATGACGCAGCTCTGGAAATGAGGAGGAGTGGACACATTGTCAATGCCAAGTTTGACGAGCTTCTCCCAAATCTTGAGGGGTTGGTTCTTTGCGACGTCCTCATTTGCTGTGGGGACATGGCTCGGCTTAACAACCTAGAGCATTTGAAGTGTCTCATGTATTCCCTCATTGATGTCAATCCTCTCATCCGTGCCACGGATCCGAGCGAACTGTTTGGGATTACTTTTGAAGATTTTAAAGTTATGCTGTTCAGGAGAAATCTGGATTATCTGGTGTTAACGAAAGAGACTGTTGTGCTTCACGGACCGATTTACAAAATGGTGGTGGATGACGAAGCGCTCAATAATTTACTGAAGGAGCCAATGTTCCACACTTCAAACGTTTTGGGAGGACCTCCCATGGATCTGGATGAGTATCACATTGCGGTAGCGCATGGGGAACCGATTTCTGGGAGTCATTGGTTCTTTTCGTTTCTTCTGAGCGCTTTTGGAGAGCCAAGCATTTATGAATCATTGTCGATTATCTCATTGGTGGAAGGTTTTCATGAGTGAATAAAAAATTAAAAGTGTCTGTATTCATTTAAAATCGGGCGTAACTCATAATAATTCATAGTTTCACGTTGCCCCAAGCTTACCATACAATTTATGTACGTGGCATCATAGTACTATCTACTTCTTGGATAGAAACACTTATTTTGCTAAAATTATCATTAGTAGCGCTGAGCCAGGCACGAGGTTTATGTTTACGTTTATTTATTAAGATTTAATCTAGAAAACGGTCTAATTTAACCCTGATCTGGTCTCATCTTGATCTGACTTCTCAAGGAAGAAATTAATGATCCATTTCCTTTCATAAAAAGTATGCAACGTTGATTATAAAGCTTTGCGATTTGGGATTGTATCAGATCAGATATGAAATGGCAGCATAAATATTGTTTATAGCCAATAATTGACTGGAATGGAGGACTCCTCCTTAATTTTATTACTGATTTCATGATTTGATTGGTATCGCTCGAATAATATATAAAGCTGGAGATGATCAATATTCTGCATAACACATTCAATAGTGGAGCTATGCACAGCAGTTTTCATTTTAATAAAATTCAAATTTTGAAGAGGAAATCTAACATCTAAAATGAAATTCGCAGTGTTGAGTATTGCTCTTTTAGTGCTGGTGGTTTCTGAAAGCCAGGCTTGGAGAAAACCTTTAAATTGGCCAACAGGTCGACCCAGTAAAGGTAGCACCACTACATCAACGAGTACCACAACTACTTCTACGACCAGTACCCCTCCACCAGGAAACCAGACTTGTCAAGCTTCCATAAGTAAGTAACTACTCATTAAATAATTCTACACATTTATCAGATCTGGAATTGATGGTTATTAAATATCCCTTGATTTTTTCAATTTCAACTTTCAGCCAGAACAAAAAATTGGACTTGTCCCCTACCTCCAAATGTGCAATGCTTCGATTGCAACGATACCTGTCGTTCGGATGAAGACTGTCCTGGTATTTGGAGCATTTGCTGCAGACAGAATTGCGGAAACCAATGCACTACTTCACTTGAGCGTTCTGGATAACAAAAATAGTGCAAACTGGCAATGTATAGAGTACATCATTCAATTCATCATTTGCATTTACACATTCTGCGATCAGTTCCGATATGCGATCAGATATTTATTATTATGAAAACCAAATATTGCACGAGTATTTATTATCATTTTTTTGTACTTTGATGACATTAAAAAATTAAACCTGGAGCCTAAAATTTTAATTACAAAAAGATCTTTGGATAATGTTTTATCCAGGTGATTGCTTGATAGAACTAGAAAAAAACATACATGGTTTTTATGTATATATATATATTTCAAATGAAATGAAGTGCTTCATAAACATAAATTGTTACATTTCTCGATTTATCATCAATTACATTTACTTACATTGTTACATTTACTGTACAAATGAGTATTAAATGCAAAAAATTTTATCTGACGATTGAGGTTTAGCTCAATCATTGAGCTGAGTTCTAGTACTTCATAATTGATTGGGCAATATCATCGTACATTGCCTACTTGACTAAATTCACACCTGATTAGTCATCCAGCACACGATTTATGTAAAACAAAGTAGTGAGACATTTTACAATCATTTGTACTCGCCCAAGGATTGACTTTGACAACCACTATGACTTCAATTTCCAGCAGAACAAGCCATTGAGAGACTATGTTAGAGTTTTACCGGAGGATCAGTTAACTATAGGTAGCTATCCCGTTCATGGTCATGCCAATGCAGTACAACATTTCTATTGCAATTTTGATAGATACTAAATGCTTTTTCAGAATGTATACGTGTATGCTTCGACATGGAACAATAACAGTGTTGTGGTCGGGGGATTATCCACCAAAGAGGAAATGTGTCAAGCATTTTTATGGTGTTACCCCAAACAAAACTTTGACTATTGTGCATTAAACTATTCTGACAATGTTCTCTTCGGAGAAATGGTAATAGCCAAATGGACTGTGTAAGTTAAGAAAATTGTTAACCTTTCCCAATTACAAATATACCACAGGAAAATGTTGAGCGATCTAGACTTATTTCCAAATTAATAATTGTACGCAGTTTTCATTGTTGGCGTTTTATCATTCTTTTATTGCAGTTCGGATCCATCAATAGAAGGAGTATTCGGAGTTGAGTCATATTCGACTGGGTAATTTAATCGTGCATTGGCCACCTGACCATACTCAACTGATTAGTCATCCGTCACATTAAAAATTGATTTTATTCTTATATTGCAAATTCCTATAATTTATACTACAATTTATAATTTTTTGACCAAATTAAGTCGATCACACCACAACGTTAGTTTTATCTCATGGTTTTACGTTTATCACACGTTTTGTGTAAAAAGAAGCAGCGAGAAACAGTTTTACAAACAACTGTAGGCGACTTCGCCCAAGCTCAAACGCTTTCGAATTTAAGATGGACTAACGTATTCTACCCGATAAGACCAGAGATTTTTCTGGATAACACATCCTTATCAGAATGAAATAAATGAAACGACAAAATACGAGTACCAATCTACGTATGCTTTTACTTTAAAAGACTTTGCAAACGTATGAAAACTGAACGGCTCACTCCACAATTGGAATACTCTAATTTGAGCTTTGATCGAGGAATTAATTCACTCTGTTGACGAATTGAATAGTTTTGGGAATTCATAAATATTCAATATGATGTCTAAAACCTTATTAGAATTGGCTGTGTGTTTATTTACACTCTATTCAGTAGCTTTCAGTGCGACGGTTGTAAGAAATGACGAGTTTCAAATTAAAGCTCAGAACGAGCCCTTAGACCCATCCGGATCTTACATTTTATCATGGGAAGTTGATCTGGTAGAAAATAAAATCACATTTGAAGCTGAAGTAAAGACTATGTTGGACTGGGCATTTCTCCCAGTGGAAATATGGAAGAAGGAGCCGATGTTTTCATTGCTGGAGTTTATGATAATGGCACGGTATACGGATTTGTAAGTTTTTTAAAACAGAGACAATGTTTATTGAATGTTTTTAGTAATTATTAAAAGGGAATACGTTTTGCAATAGGATATGCATGCCGAGGATATGACTCTGCCTAGCATAGATAAACAACAAGATTGGACACTGATAGAAGCGACTGAGAATAAAGAGGAATCCACAACTTATCTGAAATTCTCCAGGCTTTTTAACACATGCGATGATGAGGACTATCCTATTTCAGTAATAAAATTGGAGACAAATTTCCTTTTTGATTACTTGAATAAATTACATTGCCGTTTTCTGTGTAGAATGATATTTGGTCTATTATATGGTCGGCGACAAAAACGACATTTCTTATCATGGAGGAAACCGCGGAACTAAATCACTGAATTTGTTAATGCCACAGGATGAAGATTTCAATCCTGATGATTATTTGAAATGGGAACTGGAAACTGAAATTGAAATGCCAAAACAAGATACGACTTACTGGTGTCAAATGAAAAATGTGCCCCTACTAGAAAAAACGCTTCACATTATTGCCGTAAGTACCAATACAAGCTGCAAAAATAATTACCTATTATACTCAATAAATTAAATCATTATTATTTTATTAAACTTTGCCGTTGTAGTTTGTATAAAATAAGATCTTGTACCTTTTCAGTTTGAATCAGTGTTAGAAAACGAGCTTGCCTTAAATCACACTCATCATTTCGTGATCTATAAATGCGTCGCATCAGAAGTCGGTATGGATGCCGAAGCCGATGAGCTGTTTGGGGAATATGTGGGTCATGAGGGTGCTGATTGCTACTTGCCAATGGACGAGCAACCAATAAAAACACTGGGGCACTGCATGGGTAACATGGTTTACGTTTGGACTAAGGGTGGCAAGGTGAGATAACCAAACAGCTATCTGTTCGCTACAATTTCAAAAATTACTACTGTTACTACATTACTAAAACCCACGTTTTCTATATTACAGCGTGCGGTATTTCCAGAAGGAGTTGGCTATCCATTCCCGGAGAAAGTTGGAGAAAATAAATATTACCTTTTCGAAATACACTACGATAATCCTGAAGAACATGAAGGATTTAAGTTCAAAACGGGTGGTCGTGTTTTGTACACTGATATGGTGTAAGTTCAAAAATTCGAAGATATAGTTTATAAGATATGAGTGTGATAAAATTATTGATATTTTAACAGAAAAGAAGAAGCTTCCCTTATGGCAGTGGCTATTGAAACAGGAATTAGTAACCATTCCTCCAAACCAAACTGAATTCACAATTAGTGGCCACTGTAGTAGTCAATGTACAGCAGCAGGTTTGGCTAAAACGGGTGATGAAGGTGTTCAGATTTTCAACTCGCTACTTCACTCCCACTTATCTGGAAGGAAAATGAAGGTCAGACATTTTCGAGGGGAGGAAGAGCTGCCGTGGATTGACTTTGATAACCACTACGACTTCAACTTCCAGCAGAACAAGCCGTTGAGAGATTTTGTTAGAATTTTACCAGGAGATCAGTTGACTGTTGGTATGCTTTTTGAATTGATTAACCGTTTGTTAAGTCATTACTGTATAGTAAATTGGATGAGTTTATTTTTTTGTTTTAGAATGCACGTATGACACAACCTGGAACAATAATAGGATCGTGGTGAGGGGGTTATCTACGAAAGAGGAAATGTGTCAAGCTTTTTTATGGTATTACCCGAAACAGAACTTTGATTTCTGTATTTCCGAATATGCTGATGACGTTCACTTCCGAGAGTTGGGAGTGACCAAATAGACCCTGTGAGAAAAATAACCTATTAACATATGTTTGTGTTTTATTAAAATTATTTATATTGACTGGCTTTAAATTCAATTTTATACAACAGGTCCGACCCAGCAGTAGATGGAGGGCTGTTTAGGTACACTATTGAAGAACCTGTCGAAGTAGCTGGTGATTATTTGGATGTTTTGAGCACTAAATTTTCATGGAATGAGACATTTGTTAGGGAATATGAGCGTAGGAGAAAGTACAGTGTTCATGACACCAATTGCATGGCTAAGTATGGAGGTAATGATATTATCAACGTTCAGTTTCCTGACGACTTTGTGAAGTACATTCCTGAAGACGTTTGCAAACGGGTTGTTGAACCAACAACAACACCACAACCAACAACAACACCGCAACCATCAACAACCCCACAACGAACAACAACTACACCGCCTGGAGATAACGGCAGTAATATGATTTTCTTGCCACTACTCACTCTAATGTCTGGTTTATTAGTAGCCGTTTTCGCACAATTTTAATTATGGAATATGCGTATCATTTAATAATAATAAATGTATAACCCGATAATGCTCTGCTAAATCATTGGCCGTCAGCAACCAACCCCATGAAAAATTATCGTATCAACTGCTGCCTTCCGGAGACTGGGCTCCAATATCAATGTATCTTTAGCTGAGTATTACATAAGACCTGTTATACGGAAATTTGCTGCAGCTGAATGATAGAAATTATAATATTTGAGACTGTTTTAATACAAATTACTTGAGACTTTTAAGACTCATTATTACTCTTTATTAACAACATTCAAAACTCTGTCCTCCGATAGGAATTATTCTTTTTAGTTAAAGATAATTAAAAACTGCAAAACCCACCGCAGTAGTCCCACCGCAGTTGTACGATGATGGGATCTAAAGCATTGATTTATGTCCCTTTCAAAACAACAGTATTGTTTATATTACGTGTCAATATTGGTTTCCAGGATGAGCTAAATAATATGTTATAACAAAGAGTTGCTATAAATTTCGTTTTATAGCACTGAAAAGAAGGTTAATGCTCTCGTTTGGAAATTTTAATCAATTTGGGAACAATGGTTTCATTTAGCTTCATAGTCTCTGCAAGCCGTGTTCATTCAAACCGATTGGTTTTTCCATGGATTGATTCACGAACTGGTGAAGACTAGTTTCAAGCAGCAAGCGGTTTCTCTTTAATTATCAATTTTACGAAAGCCTTTCGAATATCTGGCATAACTCACAATAATTCATAGTTCCACATAGCCCTACTTTGTACAATATATTTTTATAACTCATACATACAACCTGAGTGCAAGCAAGAAGTATTACTATTGCTAAGATTTTGATCAGAAGCTTCGAGCAATGCACAAGTTTTACATCTCAAAAATCTTCGGGAATGCTTTTGATGCGATCTGTAAAAAAGGTATAATTTAACCCTGATCTGAGCTCGTCTTGATTTGGCTTCTCATGGAAGAAATTAATTATCCATTTCCATTCATAAAATGTATGCAACGTTGATTGTAAAGTTTGCCTTTTGGGATTGCATCAGATCAGACATGAAGTTACAGCATAAAGTGTTTATATCCAATAATTAAATCGGAGACTCCTTCTTAGTTTTATTACTGATTTCATAATTTGATTTGTATCGCTCGAATAGTTAATATTTAAAGTTGTAGTTGATCAATATTCTTCATAACGCATTCAATAGTCGAGCTACGCACAGCAGTTTTCATTTTTACAATTCATATTGAAGAAGAAATCAACCAGCGGAAATTAAATTCGCAGTGTTGAGTGTTAAACTTTTAGTGCTAATAGTTTATGAAAGCTAGACTGGGAACCTTTAAATGTGAAATGTTATGTTTGAAATGATACCTGTCGTTCGGATGAAGACTGTCCTGGTATTTGGTGCATTTGCTGCAGATAAAATTGCAGAAACCAATGCACTACTTCACTTGAGCGTTCCGGATAATAAAAATAATGTAGACTAGCAATGTATAGAGTAAATCATTAAATTCATCATTTACATTGACACATTTTGCGATTAGTTCCCATATTTATTTTAAAGACATTATTATGAAAACCAAATATTGCACGAATATTTATTATTATTTTTTGTACTTTGTTGACGTTAAAAAATTAAACCTGGAGCCTAAAATTTTAATTTCAAGTAGATGGGTAGATGGTTTCAGATGGCTTATGAGTAGTTAAAACATGTTTTCAAACAAATTCATGAGCATATTTTTTTTAGTTGATTTAGATTGGAGTCACAACTTAACTTGTCAAGTCTTTGGATGCTTTTCATTCCAGATGATTGCTTGATAGAATTAGAAAAGAATCCATGATTTGTATATATCTATATCTATATATGTTTCAAGTGTAATGAAATGCTTCATAAACTTCATTAAATGGTTACATTTCACGATCTATCATCAATAACATTTACCTACATTTACTGTACAAACAAGTATTAAATACGAAATTTTTATCTGACAATTGAACTGAGTTCAAGTACTTTATAATTAATTGGGCAATACAATCGTGCATTGTCCACTTGACTATACGCACCTGATTATTCATCCAGGCCATTGCAAATGTATTATGTACTTATTCCAATCGATTTTTTAATTCATACATCTCAAAACTCTAAAACAAACAAAGTCGATCACACAACGAGTTTACTGTTTTATCTCATGCTTTTACGTTTGTCACATGCTTTGTATTACATTACAATTGTGTAGTCAAAGTGTGTAGTCGAAAGCCCAGGCACTTTCGACTTTAAGATGACTACTGTATTGTACCCCAATAAAACCAGAGATTCAGTGGATAACACATCCTTATCAGAGAGCAATAATTAAATCGAAACGAAAATATGAGTGTATCAATCTACGTACGCATTTACGTACTTTAAAAGATTTTTCAATCGTATAAAAACTGGACAACTCACACCACAACTGGAATAATCTAATTTGGGCTTTGATCGAGAAAATAGTTCACTCCGCTCACGATTTGAATATTTAGCAATAAATATGGAGCCCAAAAACGTTTCAAAATTGGTGATGTGTCTTTTCGCACTTCATTCAGTAGCTTTCAGTGCGACGGTTGTAAGAAATGACGAGTTTCAAATTAAAGCTCAGAACGAGCCCCTAGACCCATCCGGATCTTACATTTTATCATGGGAAGTTGACCTAGTGGAAAAGAGAATCACATTTGAAGCTGAAGTAAAGACATTGGGCTATGTCGGACTGGGCATTTCTCCCAGTGGAAATATGGCAGGTGCAGATATCTTCATTGCTGGAGTTTTTGATAATGGGACGACATACGGATTTGTAAGTTTAAAAAAATCCCAGTCAATGATTACTGAATATTTGTAGCAATAATTAAGGATAATTCGTTTTATAATAGGATATGCATGCAGAGAGTATGAGTATGCCTAGCATGGATACACAACAAGATTGGACACTGATAGAAGCGACTGAGAATAAAGAGGAATCCACAACTTATCTGAAATTCTCCAGGCTTTTCAACACATGCGATGATGAGGATTACCCTATTTCAGTAATAAAATTGAAGACAAATTACCCATGTTGATTACTTGAATAAATTACATTGCCGTATTCTATGTAGAATGATACTGCCCGCCTGATATGGTCAATCGGGGCCAACGACGACATTGCCTATCATGGAGGAAACCGCGGAACCAAATCACTGAACTTGTTAATGCCACAGGAAGAAGATTTCAATCCTGATGATTATTTGCAATGGGATATAGAAACTGAAATTGAAATGCCAAAAGAAGATACGACCTACTGGTGTCAAATGAAGAAAGCACCGCAGCTAGAAAAGACTCATCACGTTATTAGCGTCAGTACTAACACAAATTCTAAACATTCACCTATTACACTCTAAAAATTACTTCATCATTGTTTTATTAATCGTTGTCGTTGTAGTTTGTATAAAATAAGATCCTGTGTTATTTCAGTTTGAAGCAGTGTTAGAAAACGAGCTTGCCTTCAATCACACTCATCATTTCATTATCTATAAATGCATCGCACCAGAAGGTATGGATGCCGATGAGCTGTTTGAGGAATATTTGAATCACGAAGGTGCAGTCTGCTATTTGCCCGTGGATGAACAACCCATAAAAACACTTGAATACTGTATGGGTAACATGGTTTACGTGTGGTCCAAGGGTGGCAAGGTAAGATAACCAAACAGCTATCAGCTATAAATGCCTGTTTACTACAAAAATCCCGAGATTATGTACGAGATCCGAGCACCATTTATAACTAATTTTTTTTACAGCGCATGATATTTCCAGAAGGAGTTGGCTATCCATTCCCGGACAAAGTTGGAGAAAATAACTACTACGTATTCGAGATCCACTACGATAATCCTGAAGAACGTGAAGGATTACGGTTCAAAACTGGAGGTCGTGTTTTCTACACCGATAAGGGAGTGTAAGTCCAGAAAATTCGTAAGAAATAGTTAATAATTAAAGATTCTCATGAAAGTACATATTGATATTTTAACAGAAAAGAAGAAGCTAATCTTATGGCTGTCATTCTTGAATCGGGAATTAGTATAACCATTCCTCCAAACCAAACTGAATTCACAATTAGTGGCCACTGTAGTAGTCAATGCACAGCGGCAGGTTTGGCTGAAACTGGTGATGAAGGTGTTCAGATTTTTAACTCTCTGCTTCACTCTCATTTATCTGGGAGGAAAATGAAGGTCCGACACTTTCGAGGGGAGGAAGAACTGCCATGGATTGACTCTGATAATCACTACGACTTCAATTTCCAACAGAATAAGCCGTTGAGAGATTTTGTACGAGTTTTACCAGGAGATCAGTTGACTGTTGGTATGTTTTTTTGGATTTAGTTTCCGTTGAGTAATAGTTAAGCCATTTATGCATAGTACATGAATTTGATGAGTTAAGATATTGCTTAAGAATGCACGTATGACACAACCTGGAAGAATAACAGTATCACTGTCGGTGGATTATCCACGAAAGAGGAAATGTGTCAAGCCTATTTATGGTATTACCCCAAACAAGACTTGGATATCTGCGGATCCGCGTATCCTGATGACGTCCACTTCCGAGAATTGGGAGTGACCAAATGGACTGTGTAAGTTATCGCGTTCCTCCTCGAATGATAAGTGAGCAATCATTCAAATAATTGTTATTGTTGCCATTTGTTTGCAACAGATCCGATACAGCAGTAGATGGAGGAATGCCAAAGTACACTATTGAAGAACCTACCGAATTAGCTGGTGATTATGTGGAGGTGTTGAATACCAAATTCCCATGGAATGAGACATTTGTTATTGACTATGAGCGTAGGAGAAGGTACAGTGTTCATAACACCAATTGCATGGCTAAGTATGGAGGTAATGATATCAACGTTCAGTTTCCTGACGACTTTGTGAAGTACGTTCCTGAAGACGTTTGTAAACGAGTTGTTGAACCACCACCTGGAGATAACAGCAGCAATATGATTTTCTTGCCAGTAATCACTCTATTGTCTGGTTTATTAGTAGCCGTTTTCGCACAATTTTAATTATGGAATATGCGTATAATTTAATAATAAAATATGCGAAAACCGATGCAGTACTTCACTTGAGCGTGCTGGATAACAAAAGTACATCGTTAAATTCATCATTTACATTTAAAATATCTGCGATCAGTTCCCGTATTTATTTTTAAGACATTATTATGAAAGCCAAATATTGCACGAGTATTCATTATCATTTTTTGTACTTTGTTGACGTTAAAAAATTAAGCTTAATGCATACAATTTTAATTATCAATAGGTCAGAATTTTCTAGGCTTTTGGGTACTCAAGAACTTGTTTTCACACGAAATGTATAAAATTGTATATTTTTCAAATGATTAGGATTGGAGTCATATTGCCATTACAAGCTTGTAGATGCATGTGGAACTTTCACTATGAATTTCATTACCTTGCGTTTATGTATAGTTGCGTTGCACGCTAGCATCCCTCTAGAGATTATGCAAAAACAAGTGTCCATGTCCCGATGCCTTTCTCCATAAAGTTATGAGTCATGTATGGTAGTATAAATTTCTATAACGGAAGTCGAACCTGTGAAAGCTCGTTTCAAGGTTGAAAACAAAACACCACGGTCATCTTGAAACATAGTATCTTTTCTTTTTATGCATTATACGATATTATGACATGACGAAGTCGGAATATTTCTTATTTCAATACCGCTACTCCCATAAACTGCTAACTGCTTTATATAGATACAGAGTTATAGTGTTTACACTTTGAGTGGTGAACACGATACTTTCAACCAGTTCGTCTTACCTGCGTGTAATGTAGTAGAGGATTCACATAACACAGGTTATCCTGTGGCGTTAAAAAGGAGTTTGAAAATGGGTTTATCCAGATATTTTTGCCTGAATTTCAATACATATACACAAGCTGAATTGCAGGTGCACACAAAACCACATGACGATTAGATAAAACGGTCTTGTCTTTCACTTAAATGTGTATTAACCACCTTCTTCTAATTTATTTTCTTTCTTTGTCAATGTAAGTATGTATCATCTACATATGTATTATCAGTTGAAATGTACATAGAAACCCGTGTATGCTAGTTAGAACGTCATTAGTTTTCCGGATGTTGGATTGGAAAGAATGTTTTTGAAAACAGCAGATATTGTTTTGCAAAAGCAGTCGCAAAAAATACAAGCTTGTACATAACTATTTAAAATTTGATTACTGAAATCAATTTTATTTTATGTAGTTAAAAAATTCCACTGCATATTTACATAAGTTGCCGTTTTAAAACTGATATATGCAGTGCATATAAGTAATAACACATTCAAGTAGTTAACCTTGCACCACCACTTTCATAAATTGCAACACTTTTCTCACGTAATTTTTACTGTAATTAGCTCACAACAATTCAGTAGTACGTTCATCTTAGCTTGCGTCAATAATCCGTTTGGTTAGAAAATTAATTAGTATTATATTTGATAACACAAGAAACATGTCGGCAAGTGTCTGTAATGCCAACGACATTGGCGTTACTGATTTGGAAAATGATCACCAGGCATGTTAAGTGGATATTAACGGATATGGATTGGATCCATTATTATCCAGATTTTAACGTGTCAAATCCACCCTAGTTTTGGTAGCTTTTAATGGATATTTGGATAATAATAATGAAAGTGGTTTTTAATGGCTAAACTGGAGAAAATGCACTACTAGTTGTGTTTTATTGTACTTTGTGCGTCTTATGTATATTCCCTACCTTCGTACGTACATATACGTACTTTACGTTTCCCTATCTGTATATTAAGTACAACAACCGAAAACGTTTGTTCTTTGTGCACTTCATATGCATGTTCATAAAACATGCTTATACACATTATGCTCTACAATACAACACATAAGCAGAACAACCAACATCCAAGCCAGCTGTGCTAATCAAGCCATCTGGGAGTTGTTTATCTGTGAGTAACGAACATTGACGTCTTCTGTGACTACATTTTTAATTATAAGCTGTAATTATTCATTGTTTAGTAAATAGTGTATTAATCAAGACTGATTTAAATAGTTCAATTTTTGTGAGTGGCCATTGTTAAATCAACCATCCATTTCAAAACGAGGAAACATAAAACTATGGCGTTGAATGATTTACAGGTAAGAATAATTTTTTTAATTTTAATTTTATTATGTTATTTGCTGGCACTGAGCGAACTCCCGACACAGCTGTTTGTACTTTATTTCCAGCGTGAATTTATCGAATTCACAAAAACGTGCAGTAAAGAGAACAGACTGGATTTCATGAGGATGCTTTTAGGCAACCTCCCAATTTTGTCAATCAAGGATGTACAAAA
>JAQGAP010002418.1:0-15236 GCA_034697805.1 Orchesella bifasciata | reverse complement strand
AAAGCTCTTTCAGTTGTTATGCCCATTGTTGTTGGAACACCAGCACGAGTGGTTTGCTCAAAAGTAGTTTGAGTTGCTGGGAAACCGGTTGTAGTAGGAAGGCTACGTTCTGTCGATCTATCAGTGACAATTTCATCCCTTCTTGGTTCTTTTGTAATAGAAAATGGAGTAGTTTCCATTCCAAGAGTCGTTTCAAAATCTGTTTCAGTTCTGCCAGAAATTGTGCTGGTGAAAGCTCTTTCAGTTGTTAAGCCCGCTGTTGTTTGTACTCCAGCACGAGTCGTTTGGTCGAAAGTGGTTTGAGTTGCTGGGAAACCGGTTGTAGTAGGAAGGCCACGTTCTGTCGATCTATCAGTGACAATTTCATCACGTCTTGGCTCCTTCGTGAAGGCAAATGGAGTAGTTTCGATGCCTACAGTCGTTTCAAATTCAGTTTCAGTTCTGCCAGAAATTGTGCTGGTGAAAGTCCTTTCAGTTGTTAAGCCCGCTGTTGTTTGTACTCCAGCACGAGTCGTTTGGTCGAAAGTGGTTTGTGTTACGATAGGCGTTGTTGCTCCGTCAGTTACATGTGCCAGAATAGCAGTTGATATAACGGTAGTTACTTCTGGGATTTCTGTTGATGTTCCTATTAGTATAGGTCTGGAAACATTACCTCCCCGCCTTGGTTCGTGGGTGGTATTGTTTGGAAATATTGTAACTAAATTATGCGGTTCATCAGTTATAGGTTTTTTTATATGCTCCGTGGTCACGTCTGTTGTGTCGTCAAAATCGCTTCTCCCCATATTGTCATTTAATGTCGTTGGTGTCATTTGTGTCGAAGCTTCGAATGTATGATTGCCTAAAATTATTTCTTCCCCTAAAGGAATGCATATTTCATATGGGTTGCCTCTATAATTTGGTGGACAATAGCAAACTGGCCTGTGGTTCAAAACCCTACACGATGCTCTGATGCCACATGTGTCCAGTTCATTGCATGGATTTTTACAGTCATACTTAATGCAGGCTTCAGTTTGATCACAGTGATAGTTCCTTGTGCAGCGTGGTGGTTGGGTAATGTTGGTTGGAGTGGTAGTGATTGGGATGCTGGTAGATGTCTCATTGACTGTATAGAAACAGCTCAGTTAGATTGATCCCTCTTTTAAATATTTCTTGTTTTAAATTAGTGTTTGTTCAAAAATCTAAAAATTTACTGCTCTACATACAGCGTAAATCGTTTTTGAGCTACATCTACATATACGTGTTCATCTAAAAGTTGAGGACAGAACTCTACTCAATCTACTTCTAAAATGGTTAAATAACTGACAATATATATAATGTAATGTATGTAAGTGATTTGTATATTATAGATCATGTGGTGGTGATGTGTGTGAGTGATATTCCTTTTTGGGGCAGTGTAAAGTGTTCTCGATGTGGTTAGCGCAGTTAAATCACAGTATTCAATGATTGGAGCATTGTATTTATTTTTATTGAGTTATTTTAGTGCCGTGTTGTTGGTTGGCGATCTCTTGATTAAATTTCTTGATATCTCTGCTGAACAAGTTGTGTTGTGTCATGTACTTGGGTAGGTTTGGTAGTAGGTGATGGATGATGGTTGTAGGGTAGTTGTATAAATATCTTGATTTCTGTCGTTTATTCAGTGTTGGAGTGAACGCACATTCTATCACATTTTCTCTCATTATGACAACCAATAAAGTTACAAATACACTCTGACCATGGTTCGTTATTATATACTTCGCAGTTTCAAAACTCATATTTGATTCCCTCCTCGGATTAATAGTTTTTATGATTAATATTTTTTGTGATAAGAGAAAGTAGTAGCTGTGAAAACCAGCAAATTAATGTGGGTTGTATATATTTTAGGTGCGCTCATCAGTGATAAAATTAGGATTTGTATTGTTTTTAGGGTGTAAGTCAGTGGTAGTAGTAGTATAGATACTTGAGTATTTCTTGGGGTTAAACTACTGGCATCTAAGCGATTCATCATCATCATCTTCACGTCCACTGTGTGGTTACCTTTGCATCCATTTCGTCCATCTGCAACATAGCCCGGTGGGCAGAATTTGCATTTGCCAACGTGATCTTGGACAAAGCACGGAATGTTATTCGGGCAGCGAACATTGGCGCATGGATCTGCACACTGGTAGTTTACGCAAGCCAAGTGCGGTGGACATCCTGTGTTTTTGAGACAAATTGATGCTGACGTTTGACACTCATGACTGTCACAGAAGCAGAATGGTTTGTGGTTGATAACCCTACAGCTCTTGTTGACTTCGCATTCTTGATTATTGCATGGGCTTTGACATTTTCCTTTTATACATGCCATGTTGTCGGCGCATTCGTGATCGCTTCGACAGCCGGATGGCTCATTACCAGGGCATGTAAGTTCCATGCGCTCATTGATAACCAAACCGTATTTGCATACGCAAACAGGTTTATGGTTCTGAACCTCGCAACGGTGGTTGGACGTGCAGGTTGCACGGATCTGGTTCCCGGATGTTGTTGTACAAGGGTTTTCACATGAACCAATTGCTCTGTTGCAAGCCAGTGTCATGGGACAATCTCTGTCTGAGCGACATTTCTGAGTGATTGCACTTGGATGTCGGCCTTCGTTGCAGTTGTGGTCGAGGTGGCAAGCTTCGGTGGGTTTTCCGACGTAGCATTGTGGACAAGAACACCATGGTCTGTGTTTCATCACGCGACATACTGCATTTTGCCCGCACACACCACGCAGTTTACATGGGTCTATGCATTGCCCTTGAACACAGGCTTGGTCATGCAGACACTCATCATCTGATGTACATTGTAACTCTAGGATAGTTTTGAATATGACATGGTCATTCGACTATTAATACCGAGACCTCAAGGTCTATTTTCACGATAACCCAAATTCCTGACTGCTAGGCCAGTTTACCTAATATTTCAGCGTATACCTACCACGCTATTACATTTCATTCATTAAGTTTGCCACGTGAATAATTCCTATTAAAAACTTATGCATTTTGCCATTTGCTGGCAGTTTTGGGGTCGGCCAAAAAAAAATAAGCAAGCAAGAAGTAAGGAATATTTGACATACCTGATGCGCAGGACTGCTCTGGATTACCCCGTGTTCCTGGTGGACACTTACATGCGTATGTTCCAGCTTGGCTGACGCATTGAGCTCCCTTTCCACAACCGACTACTCTGCAGTCATCTTGTCGCTTGTCGAGTTTGCCTATTCAATTAATGCAAACATTGTAATAATGTTGCAATGGTTTTTGCTTTCCCATGCCACCATTTATTAATTAGCTTACATTCTACGTTAGGATCACCATCTGGGAAGTTTTCTGGACATCTACATGATCCCTTTCCTGTTCTAATATCCACCTGACAAACAGCATTCACTCCGCATCTAATGTCAGCACAGGCGTTATGTGGTTTACACACACATCCTTTGGAAGGATCACCACTGCAACCATTTTCGCAAGTACATCTGTAGCCAGAAACGGTATCAATGCATTTAGCATTCTCACCGCATGGGTTGCTAAGACATTCGTTTTCATCTGCAATTCAGTAATTTTCAAGTTAGAACATGGTGAAAGTGGTGAAAGTTCTGCAAATGTGAAAATAGTTTTTCAAATGTGATTTACCTATTGCACACTTCTGACGTGGATCTCCGACATGACCCAAGGGACAAGTACATTGAGCTCGGCGATTGATAACACGACATTGGGCGTTTGTTCCACAGGCACCGGGTTGAAGACATGGATTTTTGCAGCTTCCTTGAATACACATTTGGCCACCACTACAGTCGTCATCTCTGTTACATTCCACTTGGCGACATTCCTTGCTTGGCTCACCTTGATATCCATTAGGACACAAGCAAATGGGCCGATGTTGAGAGACCTATAATAATAATAATTATGGTGAAAGTTGTGGTCAGTAAGTATTTGTTTGTTTAAATTCATCATCATCATTTGACATTGCTAAATTTAATGAGTTTCTTACTCTACAGAGAGCGTTGGTTCCGCATGGTGCTTGTGAACAAGGATCAGTACATTTTCCATTGAGACAGGCAGCATCTTGAGTACAATCCGTGTTCTGACGACAGCCAGCAATACACAAACCCGTCTCGCAAACTTGACCTTGAGGACACATGTCATCCCTGGAACATTGATTCCGACAGCTTCCAGCACGACAGGTTTGACCGCAACCACAACTATCACTGGTCTTACATTCCTTAACGCAGTAGCCACTCTCACATCTTCCACCGCCAGGGCATACATCACCTGAGCATCTAGCTGGTGGTGCGACACATGACTCCAAAGCATTTCCGATTGTTCCAGATGGGCAACTACATTGTGGGGAATGGTTAACGACTTGACAAGTGGAACAAGTTCCACACTGAATGTTTTTACAGGCATCTCTACATTGGCGGTTGATACAGGCTTGGTCAGTTGGACATTGGTTATCGCTTCGGCAGCCGGCCAAACAAATCTGGCCCTGGCAAATATATCCTGGTCTACACTGGTCATCAACGCTACAAAGTGGTTTGCACAATCCTCCAATACATCTTTCGTCCGCTAAGCAGCTAGCATCACTTGTGCACAATGGTCTGCAAAGGTTGTCAATGCAGCTGTGTCCACTTGGGCATCCTTCATTTCCACTACAAGCGACTTCTGGAGCCCTACATGCAACTCTAGAGTCTCCGGTAAGACCATCCAAACATTTGCATTGAACCTGGTGATTCTTAACTGCGCACTGGGTATTGACACCACAAGCCAGAGGTGATGTGCATGGATCAACGCATTTGTTATTTGAGCAGGCATGAGTAGGTGGACATTCAGTATCTGAGCGGCATCCAGCAATACAAGTAAGTCCCTCACAGATTTCTCCGGAGCGACAGTCATTATCCTTTCTACAGATGGGTTTGCATAAGCCCTTGTCACAAATCTCGTTCGACAGGCAGTTTGCATTGGTTGAGCAGATTGGTCGACAAGATCCGCTTTCGCAGAGGAACCCTTCACCGCATTCCCTTGAGTGGAGACAGACAGTGGGCTCCCGCACACATCCAACAAATGGAGTGGGGTTGGGAATCATTCCAGATGGACAAGAGCATTTTGGCTGATGGTTTACAACGGTGCATACGCTGTTGGGTCCACATGTTTGGGCTTCACATGGATTAGCACACCGTTGTCCGACGCAAGCTTCATTTCCGCTACAGTCTGTGTTGGCTCTGCATCCGATTACGCACATATTGTTGAGACAAATGTGGCTCAGGAAGCAGTCGTTGTCAACACGGCAACTCACTATGAAAAACAAACACAATATTAGGTTATTTCAATTCATTAAAATAAATTCTTATTAAAAAGCTTTCCATATTTGTAGATCATCACTGACATAAGCATTTTCCATTGAGACAACGCTCATTAACAGCACAAGTGCTGTCATCTGCGCAGCCAAGTAAGCAAATTCCTTCTGTACATGAGTATCCGGGACCGCACTCTGCACTTTCTTGGCAAGGTACTGCCACTGAAATTGTGAAATGCAAAAAAGAAACTTATTACAACATGTCCTTCAGCAGTATTTCCATTTATCATCAAATTGCTCAAAATAAATTCATACCTCGAACACATTCCATATCCGCATTTCCGGTAAATCCAGGTGGGCAAGAGCACTGTTTATTATGGTATATAGTTTTACACTCCGCATTGAGACCGCAAGCTCCAGGTACTTCACATGGACTGACGCACTGGTTCCTATCACAAACCTCTTGAGGTCCACAATCTCCATCATTTTGACAAGGGAGTTTGCAAACGTGTCCATCGCAATACGTATTCTGAGCACAGTCAGCATTACTCTTGCACGGAGTTGGTGTTGGGAAGCATCCTTGAATAAGATCCTTTGGATTACCCTCATACCCTTGACGACACTGGCAGAATCCTTGATGATCCTTGAATGTGCACTCAGCATTTGGTCCGCACTGCACATTCTCGCAAACCGACTTACACTTGAAGTTTCCATTGACACGGGCACACGACGTAGATTCGGGACAGTCGCTATTCGTTTTACATTCTGGAACAGGGAGACAACCTTGAGCATATGGATCTCCAACAGTGCCAATAGGACAAAGACATTTGTATGAGCCTCTGGTGTTATCACAAACAGCTCCAGGTCCACAAGGTTTCTCCTGACAGAAGTTGATTGACACACACTCCTTTGCCGGATTTCCGGTGAACCCGGGCTGACACTGGCATTGAGACTGGTGGTTGTCAGAAATGCATAGTGCGTTCTCTCCACAAGGGTTGCTGACTCGGCAAGCGACTTGACACTTATACTCAGCGCAAACCTTATCAGAAGGACAATCCGTGTTGGTCTGACATTCAATGGGTTGACATCCGACTCGGTCATCATTTGGATCTCCGTAAAATCCTTCCTTACATTTGCAAATGGGTTGATGGTTGTCGGCTGAACATTCCGCGTTTCTTCCGCAGAGCACGAGGTTCTTACAAACATGTTGGCATTCCTGTTGTCCATACCTGTTATCCCTGCAAACTTCCTCGATGGCGCAGTCAGTATCCTCCTTACATTTGGATTCTTCTTGGCAAATATTATTTTGACAGATTTGGAAGGATGGGCAGTCAGTATCAGCTTGGCAGGAGCCTTGACAAGCACCCTCAAGACAGACTTGGTTGGAGTGACAGTCTCGGTTGGAGGAGCAGAGGGGAGTACAGATTCCGTTGCTGCATTTTGAGGATGCTGGACAAAGTGTGTTGTCATTGCAAGGCACAACCATGAGACAACCTTGGAGTGGATCTCCATAATGTTCTGGAAGGCAGGCGCAGTAGGCTTGGTGGTTGACTGCGGTGCAGTTGGTATTTTGTCCACAAACATTTTGGAGAGTGCATGGGTTCACACACTTGTGATTAATACAGGCTTCAGAAGTGCCGCAGTCATTTCCAACTTCGCACTCCAGCTGAACACATTCTTTAAATGGATCTCCGGAAGTTTGGAATGGGCATCTGCAAGCAGGTCGGTGGTTTTTCGAGGTACATTCTGCATTGATTCCGCAAGCCTTTTCACAAGAATCTTGACACTTTCCTTTACGACAGGTGGCAGTATCGGGGCATTCTGCGTCAGAATAACACTCTTCAGCAGTTCTGCAGCCTCCTTGACCTTTCAGAGTTTCTCCAACAGTTCCTGGTGGACATGAGCAGGTGTAAGCTCCCAGCGTGTTCTGACAGATGGCTGTGGAATGACAGGGGTTGTTGAGACATTCATTGATATCCACACACTGGTTATCCTTAACTTGATATCCTCTATTGCATTCACAGAATGGTTGATGATTCTGCACTTGACAGGCTCCCTTTCCGCAAGCAATGGCATTGCAAGGATTAACACACTTATTGAGGTTAGGATCGCAAGCTTTGTCATCTGAACAATCTTGATCTGCCAAACATTCAACTGGATAGCATCCAATCTTTTTATTGTACGCATCTCCCTTGTGGTCAGCCGGACAAATACATTCTGGGGCGTGATTGGTAACCGCACACTTTGATCGAGGGCCACACATATCATCCATTTTGACACAAGGATCCGCACACCTCTGAACATTGTTGGGTCCTGGGAAGCAGGCCAAGGTGTCGGGGCAATCTGCATTGGTTCCACATTCGTGTGGTTGGGTACAGCCGGACTGGTAAGGATCTCCGACGAGACCTTGTGGACAAGTACATTTGAAGGAACCAGGCACATTTATACAGTTGGCAGATGGGTGACAACTCTTATCATCGCATTCATTAATATCATGACAGCCAGTTGGTCCCGACTCAAATCCAGCTCCGCATCTGCACTTGTTCGAAATACATGCTTCAGCAGCCTTGCAATCAGAATCAGAGCGACAACCTGGGTGACAAACTCCCTCCACACAAACTTCTCCAGCTTGGCAGTTGGAATCGGTGTAGCAGACCTTCATACAAATGTTGTTTTGACACCTTTCACCTCGGGCACAAGGCACGTTCTCATCACAGGAGAGGACACATCGTCCGTCAAGACAAATGTGACCTTCAGTACATTCCTGGGTGGCAGAGCAGTATTCTGGTTTCCTAACGCAGCCTTCAATAGCTGTGGGATTCCCTTGGAACCCTTCTGGGCAGTAACATTGTGCAGAGTGAGAAATAGCACGACAGAGAGCATTTTGGCCACAAGCTCCATCCACTTCACAGGGATCAATACATTGGTGGTTAATACAAGATTTTTCACGAGGACATTCCTTATTACTTCTGCATCCGCTAACGCAAAAGCCTCCAGCACAAGCTTGACCGGTGGGGCATTGAGTGTGACCAATACATGGCACCATACACATGCTGGAAACGCACCTTTCTCCATCAGCACAATCGGTGAGCTGACGACAAATAACTTTGCATTGATCTCTGATACAGAGGCTACCTTCGCAATCCAAATCTGATGAACATCCTTTGGAAACTCGAACGCATCCTTTTTCCGCTGAGCCTTCAAATCCGGGGACACAGGAGCAGGTGGCATTTCTTCCCACAACTTGACATTGACTATTGGCTCCGCAAGCATTGGCACAGGGGTCAACACACCTTCCCTTCTCGCATACTGAGGCAGCTGGGCAGGCATCATCGTTGGTGCAAGCACTAACAGATTTACAACCAGTTCCAACTGGATCTCCAACTTGGCCGGGTGGACACTTGCACATGTAGCCGTCAACAACACTTTCACAAACTGCGGTGGCATGACATGGGTTATTTTGACAAGAGTTGACTGCAGTACAAGCAATTTCTGCTCTTGGATCGGGTTTGAAGCCTGAAGGGCAAATGCATTGGGCTTTCTGCTTCTCAGCAATGCAAACAGCGTTAGTTCCACAGGAATCTTCTTCGCAAACATCCATGCATTTGTTGGTGAGACGGTTGCAGAGCTGATGAGGTGGACAGTCTTGGTTGTAAATACAAGGTACTTCAACACACCCTTGTTTGATATCACTAGGATCACCCTTGTACCTTCCTCCTGGACATTGACATTGAGCTGCGTGGTTGTTCGACACGCAAACAGCACCAGGTCCGCATTTCACTGTGTCACAAACAGAAACGCATCTGTGACTGTCTCCATTCTTGACGCAGATCTCGCTCTCCTGACATTGGGCATCTGAGGAGCATTCATCCTGTCGGACGGAGTAGCACCCGTTTCTATCATTAGGGTTTCCGGTGTATCCTGGTAGACATTGGCAGGTTGGAGCATGGTTTCTTGGCACACATTCGGCGTTGGCAGTGCAGCTAATAAAGTTGCAAGTTGGGCAGTTGACGGGGGTACATACGGAAGTACATCTGAGAACCCCAAGTCCGTCTGGTTTACAGGCGTCGGAGGGAGCACAGTCGGCATCCGTGGTACAATCAGGGAAAGCTGGTTGCTCGCATTGAGATGTTTGAGGATTTCTCACAAAACCTTCGAGACATTGGCACTGAGGTTGACCTTTCTTGCTACTGCAATATTCGTTGGAGTCTTGACAAACGTAGTTGAAACAAGGATCAACGCATTGCTTGAGCCCGTTGATGTCGGGCTGACAAACGTAGTTTCCAGCGCAGTCTGAGTCAGCATCGCAAGTGTGTTCTTTGACACCCGTGAGTTGACAGCCGAGTCTGAGATCGGTGGGGTTCCCTACATAGCCGTCCTGACAGATACAAGCTGAGCGATGGTTTTCACTAACGCAAAGGGCGTTGGGACCGCACTGGATTCGCGTGCAAGAGTCAATACACTTTCTAATTCCGTAGCTGACTGTGAAACAAATTTCTTCGGAGGCACAGTCAAGATCGTTTCGGCAGCTTTCTGGCTTGCAACCCTGTTGGGGATTGCCCAAGTAACCGGGAGCACAAACACACTGACCTTGATTGCAAATCGCGTTAGGGCCACAGTTAACACTGGCGCATAGATCTTTGCAAATTCCTTTGGTACACGTGAAACCTTCGGGACATGGGGTGGCAGCGTCGCATTTGCATTCCGTTTTCTCGCAATTTACCAAGTTAGCTGGGCGTTGATGACAATACTCAAATGGATTTCCAATAAAGCCTTCTCTACAACGACAGTCGAACCTACCGGGTTGGTTGATACAAGCGGCGTTTTGGCCACAAGCATTTCCTTGACATTCATCAACATCATCGCATTTAACGTAAGGATTTCCAAGGAAGCCGCTCTCACAAACGCATTCTACTGAACCTCCAACTTCACGACATTCCGCGTTTTGTCCACATTTCGTTGAGGTACAGGTACGGGATTGAGCTCCGCAAACCTCATAGGGATTTCCGGTGGTTCCTTGATTACAGACGCACATTGTGACTCCACCATCTCCATATTCACAATGGGCATTTTCTCCACAGTTTGGTTTACATGCTGGTGGTTCAGTGGCTGAAAATTTAAAAAGGAATTATTTTCCCATTAAATCATGAGCCTTCAAATGAGAAAATCTGGACATCAGTTAGTTTAATAAAACATTTCGACTTACGAGGAACGCATTTCTGATTTGGATTTCCAATGTAGAATGGGAGGCAAACACACTGGTTCGTATTCTTGTCGCAGGTTGCTCCAACACCACAAACAACATCTTCACAACGCTCTTTACATTTTCCTGCGACACAGATCTGTGGCTCTTCACAAGGGTTAGATGATGAGCAAACTTCGGGCAAGCATTGACCTCCTGGGAAAGGGTTTCCGACAAAGCCATCAGAACAGGTGCAAGTTGGTCCTTCAACGGTAGCAATACATTGGGCATTATTCCCACAAAGAACTCCTTCACAGGCTGAAACACAAGGGTCTTTTGGTCCCTTTTGCAAGAAACCTGGCAAACATCTACACCACGCAGCATGACCTTCGGGTTCGCAAACAGCATTGGCACCACAAGGAATACCACCATTTCTTCCAGCCGCACATGGATTGACGCAAGTGCCGCTGTCACATTTCAAAGGATCTGGACAATCTTTATCTAGCCTGCATTCATTGGTTGAAACATCTCCTTTGCATCCTTCCGGTCCATGTGGATCTCCAACGGTTCCCTTTGGACAAACGCATTGATAGCCACCCTTGTTGTTAATACAGATAGCTCCTTCCGAGCAAGGCTTGGTATTACATTCATCAACATCTACACAACCCGTGTTTGGATTGCCATCGTAGCCTGATTCACAAATACATCTTGGAGGATCGCTGGGAGTACATCTGGCGTTGATTCCGCAGGAATGACGTTCACATGGATTTTTGCATTTGTTTCCATCAGCAGTATCGGTGAAGAATGGGGGAGGACAGATACATTCTCCTGGTTGGACACATTTTTCGTTGGGACTGCAGTCGGAGTCTCCGGTACATCTGACAAGAGCCGCAGAGCAGGCTCCAGTGTATGCATCGCCTTGATATCCTGGTGGACACACGCACTCATAAGATCCCGCTTTGTTGATACATTCCGCTCCAACAGCACAAGGTCGTCGGGGTCCCGTACATTCGTCCACGTCTGTGCACGAACCGTCATTGCTTGTGGCATAGCCTGCTGGGCAAGCACAATAGCTGACCCCGGCAGTGACAGAAATACAATCGGCGCCAGGAGGACAGGGCTGAGTTGGTGAGCAGTTGCCAAACACACAGGTGCCGTTAACGACTCTGTATGGTGGTTGGCACTTGCATTCCTCGCTGTTACATTCTGCATGAGTTCAAAAACAATATGAATGAATAAAAATATGAGTGAGTCTGGATTTTGACTGTTATGAGTTTTTAGGGAGTTTCATCTAAATGCAGTTGAGACTAGACTAGATATGAAAAGAAAGGATGCGTACCTTCACAAAGTGCAAACGGATTTCCGTGATATCCAGAGGGACAGTGGCATTCATAGCTTCCAGGCAAGTTCTTGCAGACAGCGTTGAGCCCGCATCTTGGTTTATCCTTGTCTTCCAAACATTCATCCACATCTCGGCATCGCCCGCTTGCTGCATCTCTGATAAAACCGTTAAGACAAGCACAAACGTTCGTGCCGCTGCTACCTTGTACGCATTGCTCTCCAAGTGGACATGGTTTTGCTTCATCACACTGGGGTGGGGCAATGGCCTTGCAACCTGCCTTATATGGAGCATCCTCATTTGGAGAAGCAGGAACAAAACCGGCTGGACATTCACAGGTAAAAGCACCCGGTGCATTGCGACAGAATGCACCGTCGCCACAAGGTGAACTAGCACATTCATCAATATCCACGCAACCAGTTTGTCCTGATGGAGTTCCAGCGAAACCTGCTTTACACAAACATTTCGCTTCCCCGTTGATAAGCATACATTCCGAATTTGTGCTGCATTGGACTTCGTCACATGGATCTACAAAGGGTGTAACAGAGTGCCCCATAAAAATCAGTTCTCTCATTCGTGGCATTATACTACTTAATTAGGATATTATGCATATATTCTTACGTCTGCAGTCAGTGCCCACATTAGGCTCTGGACAAAGACATTGCCGACCTTGTGGGTCACAAAAGGCGTTTCCAGGACAGTCATCATTTTCTCTACATTTCTTCACTTCAACACATTTAACTTTAGCATCAGGATCAGGAAGAGTGCCATCTGGGCAGGAGCAATCGTGGCTTCCAGGAACGTTGGTACAAGTTGCCCCGACTCCGCAAGTATTTGGTCGTTTACATTCATCAATATCTGCGAATGACGGAAGTAAATATGGGTTGAAAAATATGCGCATTTATGAATACCAACTGATTTAGAAACAATGCCGTATACACTTACCAACACAAGCTTTCTCAGCATTCCCTGTATATCCAGGTGGGCAAACACATGAGAATGCACCTTTGGTGTTGGAGCAAGTTGCCCCATCTCCGCACATCCCATTGGGTCCATGAAGTTTGTCACATTCATCAATGTCTAATGAAGAGTTTGACAAGTAATTATTAGTTTGATGATGTTTGGACATAAAAGATGCAAATTATATATCCTTCCAATCATTAAATTCACTTACCCATGCATCCTGCTGTAATATTCTTGGGATCATAGGACCAACCATCTTCGCAAACACAGAATGTTTCTGGTCCATCCAGTTTACAAAATGCGTGAGGTCCACAAACGATCCCTTCACAAGGTGCTAGTTTATGAAGGAAAAATATGATTTATGATACATTTCAGGTCATAAAAAGTTTGCATAATTTTGCATACTTGTAAACATTATGTACATACATAACAAGCGTTACAAAAAATAACCAAGCTGATTCTTTAAGTATGTGAGAAAATGACTTTGAGTGCGCATAAATAGATTTGCATGATTCAATACTTGATTTATTCTTATGAAGAAAGCCATAGATCTGTACGGTTCTATCAAAAACTTTTCACGGTTAGAAAGAACCTCAACTCACAAAAAGATGTGGGCATAATATTCATTCCTCAATAGAAATTAGCTAGCTTTTCTACAGGAACATATATATACCTAATTCATTCACGGTATTGTACCGAGGTGCTCATGAATACAACAGGTTATTATCCATCTCTAACAAGTTTTCAAATGAAAAACATCCCAAGTTATAATCCACCTCTATTCTTTTGCCCCATCCATGCACCTCCATTTTATTAGCCTCATCTCATCACACTCTACTACAATATTTATGCATGTAAGAATATAACACAGTGACAGAAAGAGCGGAGACGGAAAATGCCCGTTATTTTCTCATGAAGAACGGGACGTTAATTCATGTAAAAATAGCCACATCTTTTGAAGGAAAAAAATTGTTCTCACGGATAAAAAGGACGAGCTTGCATGCATACATAATGCAGAGTACAAATCAACTATTATATACTTGTGTATACAACCTCAGCAATGTAATAGCAGCCCTCCTCTCTTCTTCCGACTGTATTTAAAAACTACTTTTGAATAATAACGTTGCTTCTTTTCAATCCCTTCAATTGAAATCGTATTATTACTCCCTTGGCTTTGAGCCCTGCAGCTACCATCTCGATTTGTTTGTATCTATTCCAATTGTACGTTTTCAACCTCCTTTCAAAATGACACCTTACTTCATAGCTTCTACTATTCAACTACAAAAAAAACTCCGAATCAGTATTGAATGTGATATGCTTGATCATGCTTTGATTTATGTTATCCCGGTTGGAATCAAGCCGATTATCTTAATTAACTGAACTTGGTAGGACGATAATCACATGAGCATTTCATGTTTAAAAATAGATTAAAAATTTGCAAAAAAAGAAAATCATTAGCTCAGCTTCATAAATTCCTTGTAAATTACATTCTGTCCTATCATCTCCACCAGCAAACTGCTAAACTGTTCCTGTATTCTTGGGATGATGCAAATCATACTGAATAAGACCTGTTTTATGAAGAGTTTCATCAACTTACAACCTCCCTTTGTGACTCTTCTCCTTTCTGTGACTATCAGCATCAACCCTATTTATTATGCTGGGACTATGATGCCTTTCACACATTTATTTATTTACTTTGCCGTTGCATAATAATTTTAAGCGCTGCTTCTAACTACATAATGGCTAACCATCAATTGTGCATTATAAAAACTGAAACGTAAAATTAATTTAGCGTCTTCGTGCATGGAATGCGTAACAAGTTGTTGACGATGTCGTGTTAGCAAACTTCAAGAGTTGCCATTTTAAACCTTGATGTTCGTGTGAACATGTCATCAAAAGAAGAGGCAAGGTGCGGGTCGGGAGCTGAGGAATCCAAGCACTCACAGAAAAAGATGACGATGTGATGAAGCATTAAAAGTCACGTTAAGTATCATCGTCAAAATGTCATATTTTTAATGTATTGTATAGATGTGTTGTTGTTGCTTTCATGCCATTTTTCTTATTACATAACAGATGTGCAAATGATGTTTAATGTGACTCCGGGGAGCGCATGCATTCACGCGTGGAGCTGAGTTCACTCTCAACCCAACTCAATGTTAATGTTGACATTCCATTCCGCAAGTGAAAAGGGTTTGAACTTTAATGATTGTTATATAATATGGTTAATGACTGGTAAATGATTATGTGTGTGAGTGTGCATGCATGTAAATCATCATGTTGTGTTAAATGGTAATAAAATGCAGGAATTAAGTAGTGAATGTGTACATTTGTGCGTAGAGCTAAATGCTAATGTTTAAATCTATAAGGATGATGTTGGGATCATCACATTCATTTTAGTGAATTAGTAGAGATGTCGGTGTTTATGTAGATGTACTGTACAAATAAAACTAGGAATTTGTTGGAGTA
>JAQGAP010002417.1:0-15237 GCA_034697805.1 Orchesella bifasciata | reverse complement strand
GAGTGCAACCCATTCCTTTCCAGGTTTGTCGGTTATTCACCAACTTACTCTCTTCAAGATTGGAGAGGTTTTGGAACAATATTGAAAACGTATGGAACTCACATAAGACACGCCGCGCTAAAATACTCGTTTGGTGAAAACCATGATATACAACTGATGTATAATATGTTTCAAAAGCATCTCAGTCCCATGTCGAATCTTAAAATTTTGAACCTTTGGTTTAAACGGTCTATCATCCCTGCTAGCAGTTCCAACATTTTTGGGCGTACGATCGACCCCCTTGAGGATATTTTGAGGAGCAACCCTCTCAAAAGATTGGAGCAGCTCAGAATTTTGTCGTTGGAATATCTACCACCTTCTCTGGAATTGGGGATGATTATGGCAAATAACCATGTGCAACAACTGAAGATCGAGAGTAGAGCTGAGGGCTTTCCTGACTCATCAATGGGGATTCCAGACTATCTTAGAAGAATTCACATGCCAAATCTCGGAGTATTCGTGGCAAAGGTGAATGTTAAGGAGGATCTCCTCACCCTCCAATCCATTTCTTGGCCAATTAAGGCTCTGGTACTTAATTCTGTCGCAGTGAAATTGGACAATGTCTTTGAAGCTGTTTCCAACTCCCGTTTTGGCTCCGGCCTCCAGTTTCTCAATGTTACTTGCGTGGATAAGAAGTATGTTGGCAAGGTCGAGGCGTTGGAATTGATCTTCTTACAGCTGAGTTTGGCGTCATAAAAGCTTATCGTCAAATTATTTCCAAAAATGGAATTTGACAAGCTATCCCAAAATCCAAGGCACCCGGAGGACATTTTCCCTTTGGTCGTGAGTTAAGTTATGCATTATTTACAAATTTCTTAAGTAGAATATAATGAATCAGATTCATCATTATTTATGTCATAGGTCTGGGGACTGATATTTGACAAACTGGAGTCTCCAGTTGATGTGGCAACCTGTTTCCGTACGTGTAGTACCTGGAGAAAGCTGTTAGAGCCGAAAAGAAAAGTTTTTCTTATGCATGAGGTGATTTATATTTTTAATATATTTTAAAATCATAACATTCTATTCTTTGAAAACTCAATTACGAAAGTTTCGAAATTTTGTAGGTATGTCCCATTCTCTACAAATACTTGCGTGCTGATAAAAAAGACGAGGAATCCAAACCCACTTCCAACGACGGAAACGTAGGAAAGCCGCTTAGTGTTTCAGGGAACCCAACTCTGATCCCTCGTCTCATCTGCCGTACATGGAAATTTGGAGTAGACAAGTTCCTCCAGAATTATTACAACCACCAGCACATTGACTTGGACTTTCTTAACAAATCAAATCGCTTCGGTGCATCAGCCCCAAATAAAATTGAAAAATTTATTCAAAAGGGATTTAATCCAGATTACAACCCATTCATCACTAGATTTATCAACTACAAACCAAGTTATATTCGCCAGGATTGGAGAGGTTTTGGGAAATTGTTGGAAAAATATGGTACCCACATCTGGTACGCCATGCTGGGCTACGCTTTTGGTCGAATTTGTGATACAGACATTGCGTATACTTCACTTCAACGGCAACTCAGCCTTATGCCGAACCTTAAATTATTGAAGGTTATTTTAAAGTAATTAACATCACCGGCAACACTACCAACAGCTTGGGCCATACGATTCCCCTTCTCGAGAAATTTATGACGAGCAACCCTCTCCCAAAGTTGGAGAAGCTCAGAAAGCTATCATTTACAGATGCACCAGCTCCTTTAGAAAAAGGGATGATTATGGCAAATAACCACTTGAAGGAATTAAGGCTCATGAGCAGAGCTCAGGGTTTTCCTGAGTCATCAATGGGAATTCCAGGATATCTTTCAACTGTAGAAATGCCCAACCTCACCACATTTGTTGCAAGTGTGAATGTTGAGGAGGATCTCCTCACACTACAGTCCATTTCTTGGCCAATTAAAATTTTGATAATCAAATCTGTTAAAGTGAAGTTGGATACGGTGTTTAAAGCTATTTCAATCTCCCGTTTTGGTTCCGAGCTCATACAACTCTTTGTCACTTGTGTGGATAAGAAGTGTGTTGGCAACATGACGGAGAAATTGAAGCTTCCACAGTTATGGAGGTTGCAATTAACTGTGGCAACTCCAGTCAGAAATATTGACTTTCTTTTACCAAACTGCACCTCCCTCGTTGACCTGGCAATTGAGTCGGAAGGCAGCCAGGAACAGTCTGGAGCTTCAGCAGATTCATCCTCAGTGATTCAATTTGATGGGCACATATCCTCAATGTTAGAGTCGAACATTTGGAGCCACTTTCCTGCGTTGAAGTACTTAAAAATCGAGACGTCTCACAGAGACGGGCCAGAATCACAAAGTAAAACATGAGTATACGCGACGGCAATACAATAATTTCCAACAAAATCTAGCCTTTATATCGTTTGGCATCACATTTATTTCCAGTTATGAAATACCTTCAAGGACTTTTAACAATTATTGAGCAATTTCGAATTCTGAAGAACCTAATGCATTCACATATAAATATTTCTAATTTCTAATGTGTTAATATATTAAAAACTGTTATATATATTTCATTGTAATTTACTCATGAAAATAATTAGCTTAAAAGTTTTCTACAATTTTAAAATTTAAATTTTAAATCTTCATAGTTTAACATTCGAGGTCTTGGGGCGATTTTTTCATTATCTGTGACATATTATCTGTGATATATTAGCTGTGACATAATATCATACCACTATTTGATTTACTGTAGGATCATGCTTTCAAAAATGTTCAATTAACGTTTTATTTTGTTTAACAACTTTTTTATTTCATTCCTGTGTTCGTGCTCATGACCAAGTACGATCAGAGGGACTATGCCCATAATGATCACCCAAAGTGGATTAGATTTTATTTCCCCATGACGAAGATGGGCCTCGTCTTGGCTTATCATCATCGTCTCGACGACGAATCATCCTAATTCTTTCCTTCTCCGATATGAGTCCAGTCGTATCTGGATATTCCACTTCCTCTCCTTGTTGTTTCTTCTGGTGCGCTTCCAGCACTTGCTTCTGGTACTTTTTCCGTTCGGATTTTGTTAGACCTTTCGGAATTCGTAAAATCAAGTCGGACGCCAGCTTTAATTTGGGATCATATCCGGCCGTGTGCTCATTTCCTTCCGACTCCCAGTCCTCTTCATTATATCCGGCTGGAGTTGATGGAGGTGGTGGTGCGGTTGCCCCCTCCAGCCTAACATTTTGGGAACGGTCTGGGCAGGTTGCTTCATGGGCGGCGAAATGTCTAGCAGGGATGTGGTGGGTCGCATTGTAGCGACAGATACGGATGGCGTGATGCAACGCTGGGTTATTTGCCAGAAAATTCTTGCGGCAGGTGTCCAAATGACTGGCGAGTTTGGATGTCCTGTTACAAAATTAAGATACACTATTAAAGTTGTAACATACTGTGTAAAAATATAATTGGTATTGTGTTACTTACAAAATTTTATGATTCGGGTCATACTGACATGTAAGGAGTTTCTCCCCAGGTGCGAGCATAAAACTGGCCATAATGAAACCCACTTTTTCCACTGGTTGAAAACGGGTTCTGTAATTACAAATTAGATGAAAATATACGTCTGTTGCAAGATAAATTTTCAATGCAAATGAAAGACAATACAGCCCCCACAAGCGTGGCTACGTCAAATCCACGTAAAATAACCTTGAGTGAGTGAACTCCTCACTTCCATTGAAATAGGAGGAAAAATGTGCAATAAAAATACTGTACTAAATTTCACCTTATTCTCCGACGTCGCTCTATTGTTCACTGATTTTACTACTTTGTTTACGAAGTTTTACTTCTAGGGACTCAACGTGCAGCCAAATTAAATTTTACAATACTAGTTTCATACACTTGGTTTCTCATTTAAGCAACGGCTCATCCTTGCTTTTTTGGAGAACATGTGTCACAAACCTATGAAAAACTTGCATGCTATCCAAACCGTAACTGTTTTATATATTCTTCTGTGTTTTTAAATGCAAAGTAGATACATCTCGCTTCTCAACATTTTCATAGCAAAATCGTCACTTTGTGAATGCTTGTTAAATTTCATGCATACGTCATTCAGAATTGTATTTTCCACTCACGTTGTCAGTTGTGTGAGCTTTGCAGGCAAGCATTACTGTCTTTTCTCCCTCACTTGTTGATCTGGAATTTAAATACTTACAGTTGATTTTAGCTTCATAAAAATTACGGGTTGCATAAAATTCCAAAATAGATTATCAAAAATTCTCAGACACCCGGAGAAATTGTTTCCTTTGGCGGTGAGTGAAATAAAATGCAACCAAATATTTTAATTTGTAGAAATATTTCTCGAATAAAATATAAGAACTGATTCAACAATTCTTTTGTTAAGTACTCAGGTATGTTACTGATCTTTACATCTACCTGCTTTATCTTCAAGGATATGTAAAAAAAAGTTAGCGTAAGAGACATGACATGGGAAAGATATGTTGTATATACATAAGGTGCTGTTCATTACCTTTCTTCTCTCTTATTATTTTTTTTAATGGTAACCGACGGAATAGCTGGAAATCGATTGTCGCCAATTTATTTACAGACTTTTTCTTGCCTAGCAGTCTTATGGAAAAAATTACTGGCTGCGGTGGGCCTAATCTTGAAAAGTTAAAAATGTATTGCATGAAAAATTGCTTCCACTATTGATTGACAACCAAAGGTCGTGTCTACACAAAGCAGATATTATGGACAAAAACTCCGTGTTTTCGCTTGAGTTGACATGCATAACTTGTTTAAATATTTGAGCTTGACTTGCCAATCGAAACTGGACATATTTGTGTATACTCTCCACATATTTCTTAAGGAAATTATAGCTACTCCACTTCTGAACTTTCTCCTAATTCCAAAACGGTTTTTGTCCCAGTCGCATCCAATATCCAAATCAGCCTGAGTTTCAGACGTAAATCATATTATTGTAGCTACAAAAATCTGTAAAAATTCCAGATACGGTTAATTTAACTTTTCCAGTTTTAAAAATTAGAATAATTTAATATTTTAAACATCTTGGTTCAGCATGGGTCTCGAGTTGTATGCTATACATCCCAGCGTTCCTTGCCGAATGGTTCGGCTTCTTATTGAGTATTTAGAGTTAGATGTGGATGTGAAGAACGTGGATATAATGAAAGGCGAACAGTTTGATCCTGACTACATTAAGGTAAGAAAAAACCAAGTAAAAATAGTATGTCTAACATTATCTTATAAACGCATAAGCTAGTCAGGATTTTATTAGTAATAATTAGAATTTATACTTTTCTTCGAAGATCAATCCGGCTCACACGGTGCCCTCGCTAATAGACAACGGAATAATTATCACAGAGAGCCGAGCGATGCTAATGTACCTTGGGAATAAGTATGGAAAGGAGGAAAATTTAAATCCAACAGCCCCTGAAAAGCGAGCCTTGATTGATATGAGACTTTGCTTTGATTTGGGTACTCTTTATGCCCGATTTATGGACGCTTTCGTGAGTAAAATAAGGATGTAAACTCGTTTTTGCAATACATTTGTATGGAAACGCTAACACATATTTCGTTTGAAAATAGTGGCCTGTCGTTTATACAAAAGTAACTCCAGACCCAGCCAAGCTAGCCAGGTTGGATGAAGCATTAGGCTTTGTTGAGGATTTCTTGAAGGATGGGTTCGTCGCCGGAAGTAATCTTACCATAGCTGATTTCTCAATGGTGGCAATTCTTAGCACTATCAAGGCGTTCGGATATGACATGTCGAATTGGTCTGAAATCGCATTGAATCTGGAGAAATGTGCTGGGATGATGAAGAGATGGGAGGAGGTCAATCAATCAGGTGCTGATTTTTTTGGAGAGTATTATAGGGCTGCACTTGCAGAAGCTGCAGCTTAAAAATAATATTGAAGCGTTTTAAACTGCATAATACAATTCTCCACATATTATTCCACCTAAAACTCAAAGGTATGCAAAAAAAAATTACACTTACAAAATTATTAATGTTCAACATTATCCTTATCTAATCTATCACTCAAATAATATACAAATTATCATAGCACTATGATTTGAAAACAAAATTAATATTAAAATGTATGTACATGTATCGAACAAACTTGTTGACTGTGTTATTGCTGAATTTTATTTCTCAAAGCTGCATATACGATAAATCATTTTAGTTCATTTTGAGTTGGGCTGGAATGACTGGAGAAAGTGGTGAGGGAGGAGAAGTTCTCTTGTATTACACATACGATTTTAAAAGTGACCTGCCTTCTAGGTAGTAATTTTAGTAACTCCCACTTCATTTATGGTCAAATGAAACAAGGAAACGACGGCACACTTCATCACGCTTATATAGGATTCTTTAACCGTTTTTTAACGTCTGGAAAGCTTACAAAATTCAACCTTAACGAGTTATATTCGGAAGCAGAAATGAAAATCTGAGTAAGTAATGGTATTTGGGTCGTAATGTCATATGCGCATTGAAGCCACGTATATGATATACAATTGAACCATTCAAGTTGCTTCGTTTCCATTTTTATGAATGAACTTCTTTGTTTTTTGTAAAGAAGCCTCCGTAACCACCTCTCTCTACCTCTTTATTGGTAGATACTTTTCGTCTCTATGTAATTCCTTTGTCACCCTGTTGTAAGGGTTGTGCATTATGCTTCCCCTTCTCATACAACTCACCTGCTTTCAAGTCCGAAGAATATTTCAGCTCTGTTTTCAGATCATTGTGTCTGTTGAGTGCTGAAGTTTTGCTCACAAACATCATATCTTACATGAAAATGCATAAATAAGCCAAACTAATTGCTTACAAATTTCAAATAAATAGTAGGTATTAAATTGGGGACAAAACCGATGAAGTTAAATATTTTCACGTTTATTTTGATCTCAACATCCTTACTGATTTCCTTAAAAGTATTAATCAGTTCAATCACATAATTTCCAAAATAAATAAAATCCCATTCAACCTTCGTCAAATGTAGGAAATTTAGCAACGGATTTGAACAACATTTTGACTACTATGCGGTTCATTGACTTGACATTGACGATGCGATATGTGATGTGACTAGAAACGACGTGGTTGGGATGCAGGCTTGCGGAATTGTGGGACTTGGTTGGATGAGGCTCCTTGGATGGTTCTGAGAACCTTTTGAATCTCCTACAAAGTAAAATATTGATGTTTAACTTTTTTTCCTAAATCTTCTTTTCTAAATTAAAAAAAATACTTACTTCTGGGATTGGTGGTGGGGTTGGGAGATGGATTCCCTCAGGTTGAAACCCGTTCTCATCAGCAATGTACTTCAAGTTGATTGTCTCACCATCTGGGGTAATGTAAGAATAGGATCCTTGAATGACCTGGATTGGATTTTCTGGATCGGGCCCAGGCTTGACGTATCCACTTTGCTCCAGCTTGGATCCATCGGAGAGCTCAGAAGCCCATTTGAACGTGCCATCCCCACTGTTCTCATTTTCGCTCCTCGTGATCACAATCTCGTTTGCGTTGCTGGTTGCACTGAACTTCTGAGAAGTAGCAGTACCAACTCCGATGAGAAGAGTGACAACAACGAACTATAAATACACAATTTAAATTTAAACCTATTGAATATTTTAGTCAAAATATAAATTTAAAATCTTGCTCACAAATTTCGATTCGTTGAAAACTTACGTAGTTCATTTTGTAGCTAATTTTTGTTGATGGGATAATTGAATTAGGTTGTTGAAGTAGATGACTGTAAGGCAGAGGATGGTTTGATGCTCAGATCCTGTGGCGAGCTTCCTTTTTGTAGTGGAGCGACAAGGAGGTATTACAATCACCATAATATTTACTTTGTCTCGCCATCCTGCACAATATAGCCTTATGAACATTGGTGCCATCTCAATAAACAAACAGAACAGGTCTTCGCCAAGTATTGTGGTTTCTTGATGACATTGCAAATTTAATGGTGTGTAGTATAAACTTTCAATTCTTTTTATATATGTCACATGTAACGATGTACAGATATCACACTCCTTTTTGCAGAATATGGAAAGAATGTGACCTATTATTTCCTTTATTCTTTGCCCATTTTCAATGACAGACTCATTAAAATTTGGGAAAAAGTGAAGAAGATACTCGTAGACATTAGCTTATATAAACAAGTACACATGATATGACATTGATATAGTGTCAACCTTTCCACCCTTACGTTTCTTGTTTTGCGTTTGTCCTGCATTTTTTTCAAGCATTTAACTGCAAGAAAACATAAATATTCAGACAATGACTTCATTTCAAGCTCCTTTTAAAAGGAGAGGTGTTTATTAAAGTTAAATTCGATAATCCTAATTATATCACCATTTATCCAATCAAATGACCAATTGTGCTGATGATGAACACGCGCATATCACACGTCAACAAAGTGCAGTGGGAATGCAAACTACAGTCGCAGTCCGTAATAAATGTTATGAAAAGGAGTAACACTACAAAAGTGCATTTAAACGATAAAAGTTTAGAAGAATATAACAGAAGAGAATGTTTATTATTGTATTTTATACATTGAATTCCTTTTTTAAGAGTCAAGACTTTACAATGACTGATGATTTTTTTGGTTGTTGCTTCTCATTTACATTATATGTGTAATATGAGTAGAGACAAAAATTGAATGAATGTGTTTTTAGAGCGACAATTTTTCATCTTCATCCAATACTTGCACTTTTTGCAATAAAAACGAATCACTAGTCTACTTTGAGAGGAGACGGTAATAAAATTAAAGTAGTTTTACCTTGGATTTTTGTGTACTTTTGCAAATTGATAGGAATATCACAACTTGTTTAAGGTAGTGAGGACGGGAATACTCACATAATATGATCTGTTAAAATTCAAGAGTGTAATAGAATTAATTTGAAAACTGGATGATTGATTTTTCGTCGATAAGGGATTTTAATGAGAATGTTATATGTAATCAAGTCATGATTCTTTTTAAAAAATAATCACAGTTTATATGAGCTTGCGTCAACAACTAATAACAGTAATTAAATTCATCATAAACGGTTTGAAGCGATGGACTTTTGCTTGCAGAATTAAAAATTCAAGATCAGGTTATTCTTAGAAGCAAAACTAATTATTCAACACAAACACATTGCAAACGTTAATAAATTGCACCCTTTCTACGTCCTTATTTTCGGAATATGGCATAAACATTTAGTTAATAATAAAAGATAGTCCCTTCAAACAAACATAGTTGTTCATTTTGAAGAAGTGAAACTCATTATTTCCCGTTTTGGAGCTTTAAAAAGTAAACCAAACATGAATATTGGGAAAATGATACGCTTTTAATAATACAATCGTAAATTTGTATCCCACACCCTGCCTCATTTCGTATTCACTCAAGTGGAAATAAAACGAAGAAATTTTATGATGTACCTATAACCTTACCACTCAAAATAATATCCAACACATACATATCTGTTTTACAGCATTAGAAAGACTCTCAAAACTCAACTAAAAATATCTGAAAAAAGAGCTGAAGTCATAAAAAAGCTCAAGATCTGAGTCCGGCTACGTGGTTCTGAGTCTGTGCCTTTTTTCTGAATGGATTTCTTTGTTATCAGTATTGGATAGTAAGTACCTCACTCGTTCGCACATTTCGTTCGGCTTTTGTCCCTTTGTGAGTCCTAATTCTTGTGTATATTCTTCTGGTATATTCGTTTGTCAAATAATGTCAACATTCTGTTGGGATCCAGTCATAATACCAAAGGGTTTTCATGCATGCGTATCAATCCAAACAGAAATGGGCCAGTTCCACCCTGCCTGCAGTTGTGTTTTTAGAATTGAGCTGCACTGTTCACAAACTTGCAAGTGTTCATTTATAAATATCTGTGAAAATATTTAACTGATAATTTAAATTGCGACACAGTTTTTGGATTGATACAAAAACATGGAAAGATTGAAACCAGAGCCCAAAATCCCCGAGGAAATTTTCCCTTTGGAGGTGAGTAAATCACAACTAATTTGGAATAAGGGTAAAATCTCGTTGAAAAGAATGAAAACTATTTAAATTTTTGAATTCTTCAACAGATTTGGGATATGATTTTAAATAACTTGAATTTCCCAACTGACTTGGCATCATGCTTCCGAACTTGTGTTGCATGGAGGAAACTGTTGGAATCCAAGCGGAAAATTTTTCTAATGCCTGAGGTGAGGTTTCCGAATAAATGGAAAGTTGCTAAACATGAAAAATTTAATGTAGTATCACAACTAATGTTGTAAACTTTTCTAGGTATTTCCGTTTATCTATGACTATTTGGCTGCCGATGGGAACGAGCATGATGGCAATTCTGCTGGAAATCTTCGAGAGGGTGATGAGTCTTCGGTTCCAGGGAATTCCGTTTTCACGATACGCCTCGTCTGCAGGTCATGGAAATTAGGAGTCAACGATTTTTTACAGCATCCTTCTCACCATACAGACATAGGGTTCAACCCTCGACCCAAAAAGAACATCGCAGCGTTTCTCCAACCCTACTTTTTCAGTTCCGAGTTTGAACATTTTCTTTCAATGTTTGACCACCCCATACGCAATCCATTAATATCAAGATTTTTTAAATATGTGCATTACGGCAGTAACATTAACCAGAATTGGACTGCGTTAGAAATCTTTCTTGAAAAGGTTGGATATCAAATTTTTTACGCTGAATTGGGCTTTCCCATTGGAAGGATATACAGTACAACAAATGTCTACAATTTGCTCAAACGTCAGCTCAACCTCATGCCCAATCTCAAGACTCTCAAGGTTTCGTTTAAATTGATAAACACCACTGGCAGACGTGAAAACTTCCATGTCTATCTTGAGAATTACTTGAGATATACATTTGACCCTGTCCAACTATTGTTGGAGAGCAGTCCTCTCCCAAAATTGGAGTGCCTCACCACTTTGACCTTGGATAATGTGCCCGAGCTCATTGAAAAAGGGATTATTTTGGCAAACAGCCATGTGAAGCAGTTGAAGCTGGAGAGCAGAGTTCAAGGCTTTCCAGAGTCGTCATTGGGAATTCCAGAGTACTTGAAAAGCGTGGAAATGCCTAATGTTGCGAAATTTGTGACAAATCTTAAGGTCCAGAAGGATCTCCTCACCCTTCAATCCATTTCTTGGCCAATTAGGACCCTGGAAATTAATTCTGATGTGAAAATAGACAAAGTCTTTGCAGCCTTGCCAAAATCCCGTTTTGCCCCGGAACTCGATATCCTCAAGGTGTTCGCTTTTGATCATCAATATTTTGGAAAGGTTACAAAAAAGTTGAACCTTCCAAAGTTGAAAACGTTGCTACTAAATGTGCAAAGTCCACTAAAAAACATGAAGTATCTTCTACCAACTTGTGCGCCCCTGATCAATCTGGAAGTCGAGATGATGATGTTCCAACTTTCAACATCAATGGAACAAGATCACCCAATGACCACTCGCTCTATAATGAAAAACACTGAAGAAACAAGGCCGGTGGATCAAGGTGAACATTTTACATACTCAAACTCAAAGTCCCACTTTTTCAACCGTTGTCCAAAACTCAGGCGAATTACATTCAGAACATTTAACAGTCCTTCCAGTTTTGAAACAAATGAGCTTACCCGAGATCAATATAATGATGTCAGGTTGATGATGACCACTTAAAATGTTTTTATTGAAGTGCAAGATATCTAAAATGTTTCCAAAATATGAAAGTGTGTAACATAGCATAACTTATTTTACCTTAAATTATCCATTTCTGAAATCATTTTTATAACATAATATAATGCAATATGTATAGATTATGAAAGACCATAATTCACCAGCTCCCAATTTTGATTTTTACTGACTTCGTTGAATCTATTATAAAAATAAATTTAAATAATGATTAATAAATAACTGAAAATAAATCGACTGCATTTTTTCAGCAATTTCTTCAATCTTCCTAATAAGTCAAATTGTTCGTAGATTCGAGCCTGCACATATTATAAACGGACAGAATCGCACATACGTGCATGCCTTGTGTACCATAGTCAAAACTTGAAAGGTCATTCAATAAAAGTTCAATATATGAGACTAGACCAAGTAAGTTCTTCTCTGCGGCTCTCTTTATAATAATGGATTTCCTTGTTGTAATCTTGGAAAGTAAGCCACTCTCTTCTCTCACCCTTTTCACAGACATGTTCTCCGTCTCATCCTTCGTAATCCAAGGTGTTTCTAGTTTTTACGGTATGGTATTTATACTCATTTCTTCTCAATCGTGCGAACGTTTTTTGTTCACTAGTCTTTGCCTTCCCAGTTATAAAAGCATACCTTTTTCATGCACATTTATACCCAGAGTCGCACCATGTACACGAATATCTTGTCACACATCATGAGCAGTGTTCTCGAGCTTTCATACTTACTTTTTTTAAGTTTTTAAGTCTCGACTTGTACAATTATACAACTGTAATAAATTTGACTTGATATCCAATCAAATGGAATGTATGACAAGTATTACGCCTGCAATGATTTTTTACAGCAACATGTCACCTTTGAAACTCTTTACATCTTTACATTTCAATCGTTTCATTAACCATTTCTAGTGATTAGGATTGAAACTGGCTGAAAAATCTATACTGACTGACTGATTCCACTCTATACGTGCTCGTGAAACGTCAAAATTGCTTTTTTATCCTTGCATCCTATCCTAATGTCGTTGGTCTGCACAGTTGATGACATAATTCCGACAGAGTTTCGTTGTCTTATACATTCACTCGTCACCCCAGCCACTACTTTTTTTTGCTTCTTTTTGCAGACACATAAATCCATAGTGTACAGTACAGCTAGGAATATGAAATGGAGATTTACACGGCGTATACATTTATTAAGTTGTATCTTTAGTCAATCCTTTTACCATAAGATAGTACAGAGTGCGACATATCTTATCGTATCCAAGATTCAACCCACACAGTTCGTTTATCTTCACTGTGCGGCAATGTTTACTGCTAATGTACAACGCAAAGATGATCTTGTCTCCACGTCGTCTCAATCTGCCCAGCAGGATTAGGACATAGTTTGAACTACTTTAACTCACTCCATCCAATTAGCAAAACAAAGTTTCAAATAAAATGATATTTATGTTTCCACAATGGTTGTCACTGTAGTTTCTCAGCATGGTCATTTGGAACTGGAATCTTTCTTCAAGATAAATTCCAACTTTCATAGCCATTTTGTTAGTTATGCTTGAATTAACTTTTGTGAAAATGCGAGGCGAAACATTGAGCTGGAATATGAGAAACATGCTAAAAATGAGTATCCTTTACTTATCAGAAGTCAATACATTTTGGCGGAGTGATGGAGTGGGGTGGACGAGTTTTTCCACTCTTTCACTACTCGTAATTTTTGGAGGGGCTGTCGCAGCCCCGCAAACAAAATAAAAGATAAGCAAACTAGGAAAATAACCATGCTCTTTTTAAAACTTTGATATTATAATTTTTGGGCCAAATTCGTATAATTTATAATAATTGTGGTAATAAATACATAATTAAATTGTATAGATCTCCCTACTTAAGTTCGATTGTTGTAATTCCCAAAGTATTAACTGGATCGGGATCACCTATTCTACCTTTGTGTTTTCGATAGCAAAAAATGTATTTGGGTATGTAGCAATAGTAAGGTTTGAGCATGGCTTTCTTTTTGACATCATCAAGCTTACTTCCACACAAGGATTCATAATGCTCACCTCCCGAATCTTGCTTAGTTCGGGGTCATTCAGTCTGCGCCATTTTAAATTGGGTCCTCCTGCTGCAGGAAACTCTAGTTCTTGCCCACCAGTCGTCCACGTGCCTTTCTTATCCCTGTACTTTCGATTAGCTTTCCGGAAGTCCAAATTGGAGTAAGTTGAAATAATAGAGCATCACATTTCCTAGTAAATCAAACAAAAAACTATTAATCACGCAGGAAATCGAGTGTCTAAAAATGTTCAATTAAACTCACAAGATATGTAATTGCTTCCGGGTTAAACATGGAAAAGATAAGTTCTTCATCATCAGAATTGTAGCGAATCTTCCCTTTCTCTTCACTATCATCCATTCCAATGGCATCAAAAAAGTCTTTCGTAGCCCCCGGATCTCCTTGTATTAACCCATCTATTCCTGACTTCCGAATGGATTCCCAATCCTCGGGACTTTGGAAACTTCAGCTGGAATCAATCCAAACTTGATGCATTGACTTTTGACTTCCTCAATTGAAAGGATTGTTGGTGGGCTGATATGCGACGTACTTGGATTTGGGAGATATGACACGGACCAACGGAGGTTCTGATTTACAAGTGTTGGGATTAACTGGAATAAAATAAGGTGGTGGAGCAGGAGTGGAAGTAGTACGCTCTGTTGTTGTGGTTGTTGGAGGAGGTGGTGGGACTTAATCGCACGAGTCTTTTGCAGGGATGGGCCGTTCTCCAAGAGATGATGGAGTTGCAGGAGCTTCTGTTGGGCCCTTATCTTCAATCTTTTTGTGGCAAAGGGAAAACTTGAAAAAAATTAAACATTTTTGAGTCAATTAATACATCTAAAAACTTGACAATATGATTAAGTATTCTAGTATGCATCGTATTATACACATACAGAAACGTACATACAATCATTTTTATGTACCATAATGAATTCTTGAGAACATATTGTGTAGCATGGTCTGGGCTCTTCCATTTTTATGAGTGGATTTCGTAGTTTTTAGTTTGGTTATTGAAAGGCCATTCAATAAAAGTTCAATATATGAGACCAGATCGAGTAAGTTCTCTGCTCTGCTGCTGTCTTTATATGAACGGATTTCTTTGTTTTAGTCGAGAAAAGTAAGCAACTCTCTTCTCTCATCCTTTCCACAGAGATACTCTCCGTCCTTTCGTAATTCAAGGTGTTTTTATTTATTATATCTTTCCAGTCATAAAAGCGTACTTTTTTCATGCACTTTTCATACCCAGAGTCCGGACCACGTAGAGGAATATCTTGTCACACATAATCATGAACAGTGTTCTCGAGCTTTCATAGCGACTTACGCTTATCAATTTTAAAATTTTCAGAACCAAAAGAGAAAAATGACGAAGATGGCAATTTTGATGATAATAATGATGAACCTGTTGTCTCACAAAATCTGGTGCTCAAGAGCAGCTTCGTCTGTAAATTTTGGAAACTTGGAAGGGATACATATCTCAGAAATGTAGGCTATTATTCCCATTTCTCCGACAGAGTTTTCTAAAACATTTTGATA
>JAQGAP010002416.1:0-15240 GCA_034697805.1 Orchesella bifasciata | reverse complement strand
AGTCATGGCCCAATAATCGAATTTTCAGTGAACAAGAAAAAGGATGTTCCTAATCAACACTATATCTTCCCATTCTCATCCTAGTCTTATCTCTGTGAGAGTAGTTGATGCACTAATTCATTCCTCCAGTTATGTTACCAAATGCCCTTAAATTACACTTATCAACTACATTCTTTCTCATACTTTTTTTTATCAAAGCTGTTTCCTCATGCTCTGCTCCTCCAAAAAAAACATTTTTCTCATGCTGTGATCTTACTCCATTCTTCTCCGTTTCTTCCTTCGTCCGGTAATCTTCACATTGAACTTCCATAGATAAGAGAAGTAAGTGATGCAATATTTTTCCAAATTAGACAGATATTCTTTACCAACCTTCTTCCTCAAATGACATTGTGCAATGCAAAGGGCAAAGGGGATGAGACACACATTCCCGTATTGAATAAAAATGGCTGTGTACAAAAAGTGAGATTAAAAAACACGTTACGTAAGGAATCTCTTTCCTAGTGCTTGTCTGAAGAGGAAACGTCTAACAAGAAGTGGAAAAGAGCGACATATTTTGCTACACAAAAAAGAAACTTGTCGATAATAACACTAAAGTTGTAGCCATAATGCGTGCTTAGGTTTACAAAGTCAGCTAGAAAAGTTGTGTAGTACAGTTTCTGAATGCACATTTGCATTCGATGATTGTTATGTCAGTTAGTACAGAGATAATGTAGTAAGAGGGCATATAAAACATGACGGTATGTGTCTTTCTCTATGCGTACGGTAGGTTAATGGTTAAGTTAATACTTTATCTCCTTCACACTTTATGCGCCCATCCACAAGTGCACTTTTAGCAGTTAGCTAAAGTGTTAGATGAGCAATTTACATTTTACAATCACAAACGGAGATCTGTAAATAGCTAAACTCATAATAATGTTCATACTTTTCATACTTTACGTAAAAGACTCAACTACAAACGCTTTATATGTGCTTATACATACGCACGCAAGTCAAAAAGTCAAATGTGATGTGATATGAGGCAGCCAGCTCAAAACGAAACTTTTGCTGGAGGTGGGATGAAGCAAAAATGAGGATTCAAAGACGGCAAAGACGACAGGGCACAAGTAAAAATACATTCTCATCTCATGCACTCACACTAAATGAGTGAGTCAAACGAAGAAATGGAAATATAGGTGCTGACAGGCAAAAAGCAATTTAGCTAAGCATTAGCGTGCTTTAAAGTGAGTTATCGAGCTTTTCTAATCTTACACACAGGCAGACGTATTTATGTTTATTTCCTATATTGCTTTATGCTCGGGCTGCTTGAGGATACCTTAAGAGATAGGAGTAAACACTAACACACTGAGTTGATAGAAGAGAGCTCAAACAAAAAAAAATGTAGGAGGCAAGGGAAATGGAAGATGAGGACTTGTCTGCTGTGTGTCTGCATAATGCGTTGATGCTTCTGCTGGAACTGTCTTTTTACCTCATACACTAGACTCGGTTGTAGACAGAGACACGGAGATATATGAAAAGTGGATTTGATTTGAATTCATTTTTCTTTTGTATGCAAATCAAGGCTGTGAATCAACCATGAGAATGCAAATGGGCAATGATGCTACATTATGTTATGAGCCTTTTTGATATGAAGCCAGTTGAATTTTAAGTGAGGATGGTTGGAAAGAGAATTTCGAACATTATCAAATTCTTTCTTTTTGTAGAATTCTGTACAATTTTTACTTTATTAAATTGAAAGAGGCTGCAGGTGTGCTGTGTGCCAAGCATTACACAAAAATTTGATTCATTAACTCTGGTGAGAAAAAGGCGCATTCATTACTGTAAGCTTGTCAGGATATAAAACTGACAATGAGTCATAAAACCAAGCAAAGTGAATTAAGAATAGGAAATGCCATACAAAAACGAGTAGGTGCGTCTAATGTGGCGACTTTAGTCATGCAAAGAGGACTGCATTCCTGTTAGTTTTTCTGTAACACTTTATCAAATAGCTTTGCATTTCTAAATTCTTCAAAATATATATATTATGCACTATACCTCTTTCAGACTGTCATTTTATTGCATGAAATGATAAAGCTTCTGGAAGGTCTCATTCCATTATTACTAAATGGGAGTATTAAATATCTATCCTTCGGGAACATACTAGGCACCAGAACACTAATAAATCGTATTTTGTTGTGGTACTACCATGAATGTTATTGATACGACTGACAATGAGTGCAGCAGACAGTATACAAGATATTATGTTTTTGTTACAGCTATTTATCAACTTTCGCTTTCATAATTAATCTTGTGGAATACTAATAAATCGGAACCGAAAGAAAAGACTTTCCGAATGCTACTAGACATTAGAGTGGCTAAATGATTGGGAGCAAAGACTAAACATGGGTGCATGAGAGATGTAGATGGATTGGGTAGATGGGTGCACAAAAAAGCCAAATGAGGTCTCAACATCACTTCCCAATTTGTACTAACAAATATATTCCAGAGTTAAAAAATAATTGATATTCTAAACTTTTCAAAGACATTCGTCATACATCCACATTAGAAGTGAGCTGGAAAAAATCTTGTAACTCGATTTATCATACATAATATCATATATAATGTGCATACACGCATCATGTGCGAACGTGTGAGCATTCTAATTTTTTTCTCAGAGGTTCTCCATTTCTTTTCTACATGTCATATTTATCAAAGATTCGAATCTGTTGGAAGCGTAATATGATAATTTAGTTGAGAAAGTACCAGCAAGCAAAAGGAAGTACATACAGAGTGTTTGTGCATATGGATCACTTCAATGGAAGGAGCAGACCTCTGAAGCAAGTTAAAGTGGATATTATAGAATGAAAGGAAGAACACTGCGGATATGAAAAAGAATCCCAAAGAAAAATCAGGACTCTGGAAGGATGACTACAGAACAACAAAATATGTATGTTTATATGGTTCTCGTGAGCATGTAGGCATGTATTTGCAAATACTATTTTGTGTAGATCTGGAATCTGTAAGCTAAAACACGAAGTTGTTATTGTGAAGCAAGAAGAAAAGAGAGAAAAATCAGAGAAACTTTTTCCCAAACTTGATTCGAAGCCAACAAACTGCTTTACAGTAAGTACATTCACAGATAGCAGAGGGCACATACATATTTTCATGAATGTGTTAGCATCTTTCGAGGCTTCCTGAAGGATATGCACAAACTAGTGTGTTTCCAGTTATGCATTACAAATGCCAAAAAATTTTCTCTGTGAGAGTTGCTAATATGGAAAACGAGAGCGTTTAGAACTATAACTGACTAGCTGCACAAGTGCCTCTTGGTTTTATAAAAGAGAGAGAAAATGAAATTTCGTAAAGCGTCCTAAACACTATGGCATGCATGGATGTATGTGTGTACTTCAGCTGGTGGCTCTGTAGCAAAAGGCAATAAATTAGTCAAAACACATTTGCCTAAATAAATAAACAGATGGGTTCACTTCGTCTCTTTTTTCTCTCTTTTCCATTTTAGATGAAAAAATAAGTCAAGTAGTTCACTTTAATGTGGAGCTATTTCATCATATAGCAGAGAGCCAGAACAGGAACAATTTTTTTTTGTGACAAAAAGAAAAGAAAAAAGAAAACGAGACGAATGTGAGAAATCGCTTGGAGTCAGCGTCTTCTAATGCAATGAAATGCTGGAACCAGTGACTGATTACTTCTCTATCCGAGCAAATTTCTTTACGCTGTTTATCCCCAAAAGTAAGTAGCAAAAGCTTAGCGAATCGAGCAAAGGTAAAGGGAGGGTAAATACGGTTAAATTTTTGTGATGGGTGGCTGAGCATTGTTTTGGAATGAAGTCAACTTGTTTTGTCTGTTTGTGTAAATCAACCGGACAAAACAGGAACCAATTCGGTTCAGAGCCTTTTTCTCCGGCACTCCTTCTCCCTGCCTTGCGTTATCAGTTATCAGCGTAGCGTAGCCAAAGTCATCAGTATGAAATGACAATGTTACAGCAGAGAAACTTCAAAGTACTGCAGGGATCCTTATGCTAATGTACGACTACCATACCACACAAAAGTGAACATTTATTATGACTTTGACTGCAACTGCATCAATGCCACCTAATACAACCTGCCACGATTCCATTGTATTTTACCATTTCAACGGCAAATAAAAATACTCGCATTTTCCCAGATGAACAATGATGTCGAGAGAGTGAGAGAGTCGAAAAAATGCATGATTTTTCTCTCGATTCAATGTTCACCAGTTTCCAGGTTTGGTTTAATCAACCAACACCGTATCCCAACCCTTTGCCATAAAGGCTTTTACACGCTTATGAATCCTTCCCACCGTGAGTGGTGCAGTGCAACTTATTTTATGTGTGTATTGAGCAAGAACCATGTTTCCTGAAGCAGATAAATTGGCAAAACCTTGACTTGTATATGAAGATGCCGTCAACTACAACTTTTTCATCTTCACAGCTGGCTTACACTTTACAAGGTGCATGTGACTCTCACTGTGTGTCTGGGTAGGAAGAAAGAAAGCACAAAAAACTATCTACTTTGGAGGTATTCACATCAGTGTTCTCTGACTAAATTTATTTAAGTAGATTGTATATGTGTGCACAGTCGTAGATCGTGTTTATATAAAGAGTAATGTATGTAATCCACCATTGAGCATGTTCATCAATAACATCAAGAATATTTTTTGTTCCGTGTGGTGCGGTGGCAGAAGGATGGAATTGCAACGAAAAGTCATAGTAATTTCAGCTCCTAGAAGAAAATCTTGGAGTTGATATACATTTCAGAAAGTACACTTATATTTCTACTTCTTTTCTAGTAGTACACTTCTATATTTCTGTATAGAACTTGGAAACACAATCATTTTTCTAAACGAGCGAGAGGAGGAACTTGCTAGCAACAGCCGCAACAACAGTGGCCCGTAAATATATTAAGTGGTGTTATATCTGAAATACGATCACATCGTTTTCCTGTCTGCACGCCGTAGATATCCCAACTCGCTAATACGATGCAGTGCCGTACCTTGATCTTCACATAAAAATGCATTTGTTTGTGTATTGGATTCTGGTGCCAGCAAATGTTGTTTTTTGCATGCCTTCATCCTTCCTACTCCTGATGTAGTTAATCTTATGGAGATACATACGTTACGTAACATCCATCCATTTCCCAAGATGAAAAAGACAAGTGAAGCAGCAAAAAGGACCCACTGCTGATATGTTGCTGCTTCGGATCAATGCTACGGTTAATACCGAAATACAAATACGTTACTTTTTTACCGACCTTTTTCATATTTGCTTATGTTGCTTGTTGTATCACATCGTTGCATTAGTTTACAAATCGCGTGAAGAAATGAAGTGTGCAAAGTCAAAATCCAGAGAGAACTTTGGTAAAAAACGAGTGTTCTGAAAAGGGATACTATAAACAAAAATACAAACTGAGTTGACTCTCCATACAAATAAAAGGTACGGGGTAGTATACATAATTTAGATTTACACGTTGAGAAAAGCAAATAAAGTGAAATGCTGGAATCAGTCAAGCTGATAAAAAAAATCTGACATATTTTTCTTATGCCTTGGTGCATCAAGCAGATACTTCATGTCAGTGTGTGCTTAATGTACCAAATACGTCAAAATAAAAAAGGCACATGTGGAGCGATAGAGAGCTCCACCAAGTTATTGCTAAAGAGGAACATGTAGTGAAGACAAGAAAAACATAATGACAGTTAAAATTTATGTGGATTATTCATGTTTATCAGTCAGCTACGTAAAAATCAACAGAGAATGTTAATCATCCTGCTAAAAAGTAAGCGTAGACTACTTCTTGTGTCTTAAAGAAGGAATTCAATTATGAAGAATGAGCCTGGTCTGTCAGCTCCAGAAGAGATGCAGACGTACTTGGCTGAAATTATTTATACTTTGCTCGTTCTAAGGCTTTTCGGGCTCATTTATCTCTCTTTCATAGTAATCCTTTAAACTTTGTTTGGATGCACATACATATATGTTTATAATGTACCCTGAAGATACAATTGCATGGATTCCTTTATGCAGGCAAAATCTCTAATATAGGACAGCGACTACTACTAAACGTGCTGGAGGCAGCTAGTTAGTCTACTGCATCTCCCTAACAAGTTCAGTATAAAATACTACAGCGCAACGGAAGGACGAGCAGTTGTTTCGTCCTGCTACTGCGTTGTCTCGTCTTCTTTTTGTTGCTTCAAGTTTAAAATTTTGAACTTTGACCTTCAAGCCAGAATTCTTTCTTCAAGTTATACCGAATCTTGTTAAGAACACTGGGATTCACAGAGATCCCCAAAGATGTTTCACTTAAAACATTGTTTTCTTTTGCTTGCTTAATCCAAACCACTTCCAAAGTTGCGTCTTTAAAGCAAAATGCATTTTTTCAATTACTTTGAGCTCCGCTTTTGCTGGAGCTCATCAAGCTGTGTGGTTCACAAAAAAAGATAATATATGTTCTTTAGCGAAACACCAACAAATTTTGGAAGAGTTGCAGCAGCAAGTTTGTGTTGAAATGAAACCAACTGCAACTAACTTCACTTTTCGTCTTGTTTTAGGGCTATAGTATTCTTTTACAAGGTCGAGAATTCTGTTCTTAATGCAGTTAAATCGATTTGCTAAAACCACATGAATTGTTTTAGTTTGTAGGACTTGTGCAAGCCACATGCATGCAAAACATCAACCATAGGGAGCATAAAGCATAAAGTTCTTGGAACGTCATGTCATGAGGTTCACAATTCACAACTGCAACTGACTAACTTTGGAGAGTTGATGCTTTCCACGTTTGAAAGAAAATGCATATTTGCTTTGTTAAAGAGCTAAAAAATAAAAATGTATGTGAAGGGTTCTTACGAAGTGATTTAGAACTGATGCAGAAGCAGCAAGAATTCCACGGAACGAGAGAAGATAATTTGTACTTGATGAAATTTAAAAGCCTTCACCTTGGCCCATTTAGCTTCTAAATATTATGTTTGCATGTATGTATGTACATACATATATGTAAGTTTACTTTAGGGAGACTGGAAACGAGTTAAGAGTTTATTCATTGCGATTTGTGATTTTGGGGAAAGGATTCAAAGAAACGATTTTAAACCAGAATTAATTTCGGAATTCCTTGGAATTTCTTTGAATTTTCACACTTCTTGTGAACATATTAACTCGCTCCACTGAAGGTTACTAACTCACTACGCAAGTGGTTAGATTTCACTATAATTGAAACATTTTCGAGGAAGCACGAACGCTCGACTTTTCATCTTTGGACCAAGATGGATTTTGAAAGGAAATATTTTTCGAAAGTCTTGCTCAAACCGTATTTTGCGGAGATACCTCTCTCTCTCTCTCTCTCCAGTCTCTGATCCCAAGAAACCATTCAGTTCGGGCACGTAGTTAACCACCACAACGTTTTCTTATTAGCAGGCCAAAGATATTGTTTTCATGGATGCTCTTGTGAAAAGCACAACGTGAAACGTGAGATATTGCAACCTAACCTCTAAACTCAATTTAGATAACTGGCAAAGGATGAAACCAGTCGTTGAGCTCTAGTTGCTCTGATGTAGACCAGTCTTATGTTGCAAAACATATACTTAACTATGGCTATTGGATTGGAGGATATGATGTGATGCAGAGATCAGCCATTTGTGCATTCATATTTCAGTGCTCATGTAGTAAAGTGATCATAATAACAATCATAATAAAGTATGGAGTTAATTTCGTTTATGGTGCGTTGCAACATAATGGACTTGATTTGAGCATTTCTGGGCCTCTCTCCTCTCATACATACTCAGTCAGCCGGGAAAGTGAGCAGTGAGCCACTGCTTCTACACTCTTCTCACTCGCTTTCTCAGAAATCGCTACAGAAGCCAGCCAGCACATCCACAATTCCACACAACTTGTCCTGTCCTGAGAATTACTACAGTTGAACGTTACAACATCACAATTACGCATTTGATATAGAGGTTAAAAGGTAGGTTGGCAGGTCTCTCGTTTTGTTATGTTGCAAGGGCTTTTCTGGTGATGCAAAATCTCGAGAGGAATCGTAATAATATCTGCATTATATTCACTAACACGCTCAAAAATTACGCTTTCAACTTTGCACATTCACCTTTTCCTATTTAGAGTCTTTCACTTTGAAAACAACTTTCATTTCTACTAATGTTTTTCTGCCTATTAACTTTAGATCTGGAAAAGGTTAAAATTATTAAAAAAGGCAAACTATAAGAACCTCTCCGTTAGTATCAAAACTCGGACCTATTTTCATTCTTTTTTTCTTCTTTATGTTGGAGGCCCATTGGGAACTTTAGAATTGGACATGCTTACTGCTCTGTCCCATTCCACTTTGACTTATGGATAGCAACAACTAACTAATACGCGTATAATATGGGTCTTTTCACTGTATATATATTTTGCAAGCGTCGCTACTGCTTCTTGGGAATTGGAGTAGATCATAAAATCTTAAAATGCAACTTTTGCAATTTGCCTGATGAGTTATATGTACTTTTTATGAAGTTGAAGGATATGAACAAGCAACCGCTAGGGAAAAAGTTGGGAATCGAAAAAGGTGAAACAATAAGTAATTAGCAGAATCCTGGAACTTTCAAAGCGGGCGAAACGAGAACAGTTTTTCTTCATTCATTAAATCTACGTTGCAGTAGTTCGTAAATATTAAGTTCTTTTAAAATTCTGAAGTCGAAAAGACGCAGTAAAACAAGTAAACCGTTCAGGGAGTGAAAGTATTCATCGTTTTTGTTTACAGCTAAACATATCACGTAGTCCAATATACTATTCAATTTTATGAAGACTGATAGCACCAATTTGTTAGGTTAAAAGTTTCTTGAAACTGGGACACCTAATGCTTTGCTGTCGCTCAAGTAGGTTTCACTCCTACGAGTTTGTGATTATACTTTTACTTAAAACAATTGACTATGGTTTTATTATTTGAGGCTATGTATTACCTAACTCCTCGTGACGGAATTAAGACTATGGTTTCAGGAAGAAGATAGATTTCTCATCGACATCATGCTTTGATAGACGCCCACTCATGTTTACTTTTCCCTTGAAAACTGATTTCATCGTCGATGGCTGAAAACAAAAGCATTCTTTATGTAGTACGTCAATTGAGTGGGCGACTGACTTTTAGATGTCAAAGAATGTCTTCGAGACGTATTGTGATTGGCAACTGGAGAATAAATCAACAGATCCGTTTCTCAAGATTAAATTCTCAAATATGAAAGCAGAGTGCCTATCTATACATTGTAAGCGTAGTTGATTGCTCCTGCTGAGAATGTGCTCATGAATAAAATATGCCGGAAACCCAACCTAGTGCTAAAACCGTAGCGATCTACTTAATAACTTTTATTTTTAACTTTTATTGCACTTACATTTATTCCTGATTTAACTTGATGATCCACTTGTGCGATTGACAACTGAAAAAAATAAAACAGCACATTAAACATCTGTTAAGAACTAAATCAAAGCCATAAGCAACCGAAATCGACTAGTTAATGTACAATTAAACTTTAAAAGTTCCGTTTATCTTTGAAACTCTCATAAAACTAAAGATAAATCTCCAAGATAAAGCTACTACTCCACGCATTTTGTTGGTCCAACTTTAGCACAAGGCCTGGTTTAGTTCAAAGAATACGCAACGCTTTGTGAATCCGACGGTTTGTCATCCATCACCAAACATAATCATTCACTCACTCCCAATGTGTTTCCACCGGCAATGTGGCTTTCCTTCCTAACTTTATCTTCTTGTAAGGCAGTCATGAGTTCGAGAAACTGGCCGCCATCAACATTGAGAATCCACACATATTTATGCTCCCACAAACATTTGACTCGCGTATACTCTTTTAACATAAACGAAGAAGAGTGGTAAAGAAGGAACGAGTTCTAACTCCACTCCAACTATGCATTTGCAGAGAAATACATGGAATTCCTGCCCACTGTTAAAAAGGAGGATGCTTATATACATGGAGGAGGAAAGTTTTCAAACAATGGGGAACATGTCATGAAGTACCGGAGAATTATGACTGCGTCAAGATTTCCAGACCAAGAAATTTCTTCCTCTTGTTTGCACCCATGATCTTCATGCGTATAAAAACTGTGCATTTTGTGCATGCCATGAAAGCATATATAAGCACAAATATTCTGGTATTATATTATCGCATTTCTATATATATAAAAGAGCCGCACACTTTTTCATGTTTTGACTCGAAGTTCCCTTTATACTTCTGAGCCTTTCTTCCAGTTTCAACTTGAAAAACGCAATTGATATAATAATAGTAACAGTAATCAAAAGGCATTGCGTGTATTACGTTGTGATATCACAATCATACTAAATTTTCTTTACTTTGACTCTTCTTAAGGGCAGAACCAATACCCGCTTCTCATATAAACTCGGTGTCGGTATTCTACAAAAACTGAAGGAATCCTTCTCAAGTCTATAAGCTCAAAATACTAATGTTAGGGATGTAGTACATGAATGGTATGTGTAAAAACCGAACTCAACCACTTTCAATTCCCTTGTGCAATGATGGTATAATATGCAGTGGAAACTCGAGAAGCATACTCCTATATACTTACATCCTCAGTTGGGAACTGCAACCCCGCTTTTTTTGCTAAAGATTCTTTAAGGAAAAATCCCGGAGGTATAAAAATTTATGACCCAAAAATTTTGAGTACGTCTAAATCATTGGTTTGCCTGTTTCCTTCCTGGAATAGAAATATGTAATATCAATCCGTGATGATGATGATATTGATACATTTACTGAGAAGTATATAAACGTAAAAACGTAACCAAAGTCTTTGGACTATGGAATCGAAGTAAACAATGTGTTTTTGGAAAGGAGCAAAGTGAGATACGATAGTTTACATTATTGTAGCCCTCCAAGTGTTCGACAAGATTGTTTCCTTCGTGCTTTGGTCGGAATACATTCAGTGTTCACAAAGGAATATACAAATATGTACTTCCTCAGCTCACAAGATTGAAATTGATACAATATCCTCTGTCAAGAATTTGATTTGGCTAGAGTTGATTACGAAGAGACAGCACAAAAAAAGCTTGCAAACAGAAACTGTTTAACGTCAAAAGCAAAGTTGGATTTCGCAGTGCACAATCTTTTGGCCCCCTTAAATTCAACATTAATGTTACATAAATTGATCTAAATTAATTTAAAACAAAATATATGATGGTCCTTCGAAATTAGGGACACTTATTCAGTTGAGTAGGCACAGTGGGAATCCCTGTGGAATAAAAGAATGGAAAAAGATCTGCGAATGATTGTCCAACAAGAAAAATTGCTGTGTAATGTTTAATGACTGCGACTACTGGGACAAAGAGTAGTATATAGTATGCATATGGGAGTAAAAGTGTACAATGTGGTGTGATCATGATTTTAAAAGCCATTTACAGAAAATGCCATCTGGTCTACTGACAAAGGGCCTTTTTTAAGTGAGTACAGGATCACACACAGCCACAACTGTACACTGTGCAGTAGTAGTGTGCACCTTTTCTTTGTTCTTGACTTTTTCCTTAATGTCCCCTCCTCTGTCTCTAGCAAGAGAGGTATAATATATAATGGTGAATGGGAATAATTTAGTGGTTCACACTCTGTTAAATTAAAATATTCGGTTTACCCTTTCTCATTGCGTTAAAAGGCAGTACTCCCTAAGAATCTCTCATTCATTCACAAAGAGTATGTGTAGCATGTACAATAATTCAAACTAGCTGAGCACATTACTCCTTCCTTTGAGAATTTTGCTCTCAAACGAATTCTTTTATGCAGTTTAATTCATGAAAATTCAGATTCATCTTGCGATGGGCAGCAGCACGTTCTGCTTATTTTAAACCTATATTCCCTCCCTACACAGCCTAAACTTCCAGGTAAGGTAGTAGCCGACAGCCATTTACACACACATACATGGCTTGAGCATGAGATCCATTCTCACAAAGAAGGCAGAAGAATCGCTTTTCTCCACGAAATTTTGGTTCGCTTCCAGTAATTCACCCAACAGAAGCCAAATTAAAAGATGAATAAGGCAAAAACCAAAAACCTGGCGTGCAATGAAGCAGAAGAAAAATAGAGGAAGGGAGAAACGCCAGTTTGAACTCGAGCTTTCCTCTCAAGTGGAAACATTACCACCACCAACTAAGAGCCATTTACACAACATGTAAGGACGAAAGAATGCACCTGCTAGCCTACCACAGTAAAAAAAAGTATGGAAGCATTCTATTCAACTCACCGGGAGGAATGGGAGTAGTTTTACCCAGTGGTATGGCAAATGAACGTATCATTTCATTCCGAAAACCTTTTTACACGCACGCATTGCACAACAAGTTACCAAATTCACAATTGTACATTGGTATTTATGCTCAACCGATAATGGTACCACCAAATGGCAGTGTAAAAAGTTAAGAAACCGGAAAAGGGATATTGAACAGTGAAACATTTGTGCAAGAATCCCATCCTCTTCTCCCACTCTCCGGTTTCTTGTGAAAGAAACTTTTTTTGGTAAAATAAAGAATAAAGCCTAAAAGAGAGCGAAAAGAAAAACCATTAAAATGTTAAAAAAGAAAAGACGAATTACTACTACCCTGAGAAAGAAAGCTGGATACATGTCTGTATAATATTGAATTATTGTAAACCCGCATATTTATGAAACGCTTGGCTGCCTGCCTCAATTGCCGGGAGTGATGTGAGATCCAAATCTTGATATTGTTCTCTTATTTTAAAATAATTGATCTTTTCCTTGCTACGTAATGGTCATGGTCCAGTTAAGAATATGAAATGATGATGGAAGAAATTGCAAAGCCTCTGTTGAGGAAAGCCGAAAAATATGTGTTCAGTTGAGCGAGAAAGTGACCAGCTGTGTCTTAAATAACTTGCATTCACTCTTGACTTGACATATGCGAATTTTAACTTGTTTAGAAAGCAACCTGACACCATCCGTCTAACCACAGCTTCATTAGTATAGTTACTTTTCACTTTCAACCAAGTTTCACTTGACAAGTATCATGCTGAAAGAGTAAATAAATACCGGGCTTGTGATAAATGATCTTATTCTTCACAAATATAAAATCATTATAGAGGCTTTGGCGGTAGTTGGTTTTATGCAAATTATGTCGATGCAGGTGCTGATTCATTTCCTTCCACTTTTTTTCATTCTCAGCCGTTTCCATCTGCGCTGTTGAGATACATGATGAACTGGTAGTAGCGCACAGCTTCGGCTTAAAATAAGAACCATACGCGAGACAGACATGGCTGTCTATTTAATACATATATGAGCTCCTGATTACATAAATATCCGTCATCCTGCACGTCTGTTCCAAATTCCAGTGAGCCGTAACCATACGGGCATGTTAATATCGAGCTCTGGCAGAGCCGAGAGCTCGTTGTTTTGGAAGGCGTCTTCACCAAAACATCTCCGAAACAGTTACCTAGTTCAGCCAAACGCATCTGCTAAAGACCGGTCCTCTTCCTTGCTGTGACACAGATTGCTGGTATCAGAAGAAATTCAAATTTGTTGCCAGAACCGTAAAGGAAGTAATGATATTCTCCGTTGAAGACGCCTGTGCGCGGCCAAACGAAAAGGCGAGGAAATGGAGTATTCATATCTGTAGGGAAGAAAATTTTTGCGAAAAGAGAAGAAGACTGCCATATCCATTTGAGTATAATATATGGGTATTCTGCATTTGCGAATGAATAATATTGTAATATATGAATATTATCAACTCGTGGATATTTTCTTGCAAATGACATGCATGGGAGCGAGTAACGAAATTTAAGTAAGCAGCCTATTATGCAATACTTTCTTTTGAATTGGCAGCTGGGAAGGAAAGCGTTTATGTTCTACTATAACGCAGCGCTTTATCATTCCCTCTGTTCGGATGTCGTCCAAAATGAAACATTGCTAGAATCTGGAATAGTTCAGTAGTGCAGTGCATTATGTAAAGTGCAATAATAATATTATGGATAATAAATATATGTGTTATAAATACAAGCTATACACAATTGCACTGTTTTTGGTATGCCAATATCTGCGATGCGATGCTTCCAAAACTTACAGAGTTGTGAAATAGACACCGCGTGCCAGTGTTATGGACGACGCTGGCACACATTTACAACGTGAGTCCTCTAATATCCATTCTTCATCAAAAGGAACTGAGCGGAAGTGAACAGACGAAAAAATAAGTACTTTTCCCGGTGGATCCTTTCCTTTGGTGCTAATAAGTAGAAACGAGAACCATGCTAATCCTCAACTCCACGGTCTATCTCTTTCACCATAAAGCAACATCAGTTTTTAGGAGGTACCTACTCCCAGCCCCAACTACTCATCGGAGGAATGTATTTAAGTAGCATTTAATGCTGGTTGCGCTTGCAAAGATTTTTTCACCGGTTTCGAGGATAATATGGAGCCATATGGTGGAACTCCAGTCGGTTCTCAGATGTGCATAGCAAATTACATTCCAGAAGCTCATCGAGTAACAAATTCTTTATATGCAGACAAAAAATAAGGATTTGCTTAAGTGATGCGATGAGAAAAGGCAAGCATGCATAATATTTCGTTGTAGGATACCCTTTTTCCCATCTGAATCTCATATTATGCAACCCAACTTACTCACAACTTTCATTATAGTTCGACATGGAAATAGTATAATAATATGTAGTACTTTCAACTTTATGAACGCTTCTCTCTGCTGTACCTACATACATGTTACCGTTGTACAATATGAAGTAACTAGTTTGCTACAGTGAAACGAGTGAAACACTTTTTTGCAGCTTCTAAGAAAAAAACTAATGTTGCATGCAGTTGTATATGTGTGTACTGAGAGCAGTTATCTGCATCGTGAAGTATGTAAGTTCACTGGGATTTCTGTTCGCCAAAGATTTTCTTCATAGTACGTAGTTCATGTACGAGAGTATTTTGGAAAAAATTGCAATGTGAAACAAGTAGCATCTCATCACTGTACTACCCCGTCTGCTACATACATGTCTGTTGAGAATTAATATGAAACTCACTCAGAAAAAATCATCATGTGCTTACAGCTTCAAGCTCTCTCCCTACCTCTTGTAAGGGTTTTCATAAATTTATTGAATCCATTTTTCATTTATATTTCTAAACAAGGCAATGCAGAGAACCGTAAAATGGGTAAACATGCCAGTTTATATTTACTACTCACTCAAGATTGTTAGCTAACGCATTTGAATATATCATACAAAACAGAGATGTTCCCTACTTATTAC
>JAQGAP010002415.1:0-15250 GCA_034697805.1 Orchesella bifasciata | reverse complement strand
GCAAATGCTTAATATTTATTCAATGGGTTCAATTATGTAGGTTAATACTTCTCAACATGACTGGTTTTCTTAGGTTAACAATTAAAATAATGAAATTTATTATATATACTGCTTCGGAGGACACAATCATACTATATTTTTGCAATCATTCTCTCAACGGAAATTGCCTGTCAAAAACTATTAAACCTACACTAATATCATGATACTTCTCCGGTCTAAAAACACTACGTAGTAAGTACTCGAACCACAAGCCCAACTATATTTATCATGAAGCAGTCACTTTATTAGCAAGCCAATCAAGATTAATCGTTTACAATTCGTTTTATATACGTTATAAAATCATATTTTTCTAATCAAACAAAATTGTTTGCAGCTGCAGCACAACCAAGCTATATGTTATGAGAAATCCAGAAAGCTGTAAGAGTAAAAGATTCAAAACACTTCAGAAATATATATGTAGAATTTTTTTTTACATAATTTGCTTTTTCAAAGTTATGATTTTGTATCAACTTACACTCGCCACAAATGTGTATGAAATGGTGAAAAATCCAAGACCTTTAAAACCAACGTTCTTGGAAAGTGAATCGTAATATACGGCATTAGTTCCGTGTAATATTTGAATTGCTTGGTCTCGATTCGTGCTCTCCAGTTGCAGAAACTTTCTCCTTAACATTTTTGGTAACTTGTTGCCCTAAATAGAAAAAACAAATTAAAACTTGACGCAATCTGTCCCAATTACGGCACCTGATATGTTAGAACATTTACCCACCGTTCTATGGACTTCAGAGCCGAAGTATAACATGGCACAGAATGGTATTGTACTCATAATGTTAACAATGTCATACAAAATTCCATTATTTGTAGATCCTGCTAAAAAGTCCTTTTACAAATAAATAATGGAAAAGGACAGGTAAAAGAACAACTAAATCCGGCTTATAAATAAATTCAATAAATAAATATATAAAGTAATATTTAACTCCAAGAATAGACGCCTTGTACATCAAGGATGCAAGTACGATCCAAAGAAGGGCCATGCCAAATATATTGTTGAAATCTTCCAATAAGATGGTGATTCTTGTGTGCAGGAAAATACCCTGATAATCATCATTAATTTGGGTTATGTATCCATCATCGCCATTTCCCCTTTTTTTAAACGAGTGAATGTTGTTGCGTAGCCTCTTACCTCTGACAGTTCAATTTGATGTTTCTCAATAATATCGATGCAAGCACTTAAAAGTGTCTTGTAGTAATATCCAAATGAAGCAGCCATCATAAGGAAAATTACCCAAATCAACTCAACAGAGTATGCCATAACCAGCCAAAGAGTAAGTAGTATCGTTGCAACACAATTTGACGTAGGTTTGTAGAACAGATTGCACAAAACTGACTCCAAGTGACAGTGTCCCTCAACCCCATTTTTGGATTTAAATTCCATAAATATGCTGTACAGATTTGTGGTGGACGCTGTAATGTCCACAATAACAAAGCAAACGAAAACCACGGTGAAAGTCAACCCAAGAAAAATCATGATCCAAACAATTTGGCTGAAGTTGTTTTTTTGCTGCACAAAAATAAACATAATAATTAAAACAGAGATTCAGTATTGCAAAGCAGGAAAAGCAACTTCACTTCTGTCTTCTCGTGTTCACCTTCCGGTCATCCAAATGGTTCAGTTTGTTGCAAAAACTGGCAATTTTATCCCCTTCCGTCAAGAGGTGTGCAATTTTGATCAGATCGTTTCGTAAACATTTTATTAGTGCTGCATCAAACAGTGTATAGGATGCCCATGTGATTTTCGATATGATAACTTTAATTGACGGAGGAGCGTCCACATCGTTGAAGAAAATCAATGACATGTACACAGTCATAAACATTAGCCAAATGTAGCTCAAAATCTAATCCAGAAATTAAGTATTAGATTTAACGAATAAAACGTTTTTTACTAAAAAGAATTTACAGATATTAGGTGTACTTACTCGTGCTAGTGGACTCCCTTTCTTACAAATGAACGCCTTTCTGTCATCGTCAAATTCTATTTTACTAGGAACTAGCAGTGCCCAGTTGAAAATCTTCAGATAAGGTGTCACCAAATCTGATATTTCATTGGGATGTTCCATGTTATAATAGTAACTTTCCATCATAATCTTATATCACTGAAGGGGCAATGTGAGAAACCTAAACAACTACGTCCTTCTAGCATCCCTTTTTTACAAAAATTTTACAAGGGATTATGATGCTTGCTACAGAGTTTTAGAACTTCAAACTTAATCGTGGATGGTCATCAGATGCTATAAGATAATACCTCATTATTTCATGCCAACAAAACATTTAGTCCGGAAAAATTCACTTCCGGTTCCGATCCATTACCAACTAAAACATAATTGATTGTGCTACGTCGTCGATTAATCGGCTATACCATGACACGTCGTACAGAAAGGTGTACAACAGTGACGTGAAAGAAAAACATGTCGCAAACAAATATAGTACAACTATGATAGGTGAGTATAAATAACAGAATTAATATCGGGCAGATGGTTTATTCTAAGCGTTGCGGTCTGCACTAATTGGTCAGTTCATTCGCTTGCGACTCATCATGTGGAAACATTTGAACGATCACAATGGAGTAAGTAACGATCAGGCTGAGGACCTTTAAGAAAAAGGAGAAAAAAATCAATTAATCCTTGTTTGAAAGTGAAGCAAACCGTTGCTGGGTTTAAGAATATTATAAACCAACAGTTGTAATGAATTGATAGCTGACTGTGTAGAATCCTAGCCCTTTAATGCCAATATTTGAAGTAGCCAGATCGTAATGAACTATCGCAATGCCACACAATGCCTCAGCCGGATCCCCGCATTCCTTTGTAAATTTCCCAAATTGGTCTTTTATAATTCCAGCAAAATTTCCAGCCTAGTCATAGTGTACACTATTTTTTTAAATCGTAATTAAATTAAGATTGTAATCATCGTGCTTATTCTAATCTTACCACTCTTGAAACTTCTGCAAGCAACAGGGCTGGAATCAACATTGGAACATAGCTGAAGAGCAAATGTAAGCCAGCACCTGGTTTTAAAATATTTTGAAATCCTGAAAAAGCATGTTCCACGCTTGTTGAGATATAGGTAACTACAACGGCCAACCCCAGCACGTTCATAAGACCATAATGCAAGTTATATGTGTCAATGAGTTTGCCAATTTCATTGAACGTTCTGATTTCCTGATAAAAATCATATAAAACCAATTTTGACAAAAGTAGATAACATATATATCAAGAAAGAAAAACAAAGATCTCGGCTTACATTAGGTATGCGAAAGTACAGTCCCAACTCATCCATCGCTTGAATTTTCCAGTAAAATAGCATAATAAATTGTCGAAAGAATGCAGCCACAACCCCGAGAGAGAGAAATGTCATCATACAACACCCAATATTCATGCAACTAACCACTGCAAACACGATATGGCTGACGATAGAATCATGAGGCGAATGAATTTCTGTGAAATCTACTTTGAAGCGTGATGGTTTGCTACTGCTACTATTGCTATTGTTGGTTGGATCCAAAAAATTTGTCAATTTTAAACAGTTAACCCCATAAATTACGATTGTAAACGTAATGTACAGAATGACAAAACTCCATGATGCCCTCGCAGTCCATTTTACCTGCAAAGATATAAAAATCAGCTAAATAAACGTAAAAGTGCATATTTATGAAAGGCATCCCTAAACAAAACTACTTTCTTACATAGGTCATACGGTCCGGTGTTCGTTCATTCAAATATAATTTATCGGATAGGGATAGAGCACGGTTGAATATTTCACAAAAACTCTTGGTTTGTGTCCAATACAAGTAAAATATTACAGCATAAAAACTTAAAAATATGATATAAGCCCCTTTAGCCAGAGTTGTCATTCCATTATCCTTCCCATTTGAGTAATTAGAAATTAGTGGAACCGTCTTTACTCCGAGCCTGAGAAGAATCAACAGCTCCAGGAGAATGCAGAAACCCTAAAATCAAGTCATAAGAAAGTTTGATTTCATCTTTTTTACTGATAAGTTGTTTGACTTTCACCCACCTTTCTCCATATTGAACCTTTCACTGCGAGAAAACATCGTGCCTCTGAACTGTACGTAATGGTGTCGGTGAATGGTTGAGTGTAGTTAAGGATAAAAATAACAGGCTTCACAAGATCTTCAACTATTATCGTTTCCATTTCATCAATTTGATCGCAATTCTTTGACGCAAATTTTGCAGAAAGAACACCATCTTTCCATTGACTTTCTGGCCGGTTGGATATGGATTTATTTTCGGTACTTTTCATGTTGAAGTCGATGGGAAGCACTGACAAATTTTTCTTACCAATGGTCATTGTATGCACTGTACAAACTTTATTACAACGGAGGTTCAAATGATATCCTCGACACTCGAGTAAGAAACTGGAAGCAGAATGAATGAGCTCCTTTGAGTTCAACCTAAAGTCTTCTAAGATTCCTATTTTTAACAAAACCGGCTGGATATGATTGATTAGATTCACAATCAAATGAAACTGATGGATAATGTTATGTGAAATAGCTCATTATTAGAATTATTAGACTACCTGAGAACCGTTTAGATTGTCAGTTTGATGAACTGTGCATTCATGTCACTTTCTCATGAAGGAGGCAATAATTTGGAAGTATGTGCTTTCATGTGATGCTAGCGAATTGCGTACATAGGAAATGACGTGACAGAATGATGAAATAAAAGCAATTTCCCGAATAAACAATGCTTGTTAATTGAAAAACGATGAATTCAGCCTGGTCGTGTTGACTGCTTAATTGCTGACATTTAAAATGCGTCTGTACTACATACAAACACACTATAGAGAATTTCATGAAAATATGAAAATAAATAACTGTTTTTACGAGACACTTTTCAAGTTACTGGTTTCTATAATTGGGAATATTCATCTCAACATTTGACATTTCTCCCAGTTAATATTGAATATAGAAAATGTTCTTATCGAATGCATCAGTACAATCAAATGGACAAATCAGAACACGCAATTATTAGTTTCATGTCCATAAATAAATTGGAAGGTTTAACTGCTTTTATCTCAATGCTGGTCAATAAAATGGTAGTTTAAATTTGTCATTAGTTCACATATAGTAGGATCTAGGACAAGGTTGATAAAACTGAAACATTTTCGTAAGCTTTTCCAATTCGCCAATAGTTCAAATCTCAATTTTAAAGTCTGAGTGGGTAACGTTTTCTTATACCTTTCATAAGAGAACTTAATGCTCGTGAGTACTAATGAAATAGGTATGCAGATAAAAATCAACTAGTAAAGGACACCGAACTGATGGTTCGAGTTGCAATTTGCAAATTCAGTCAAAAAGGGGAAATATGCATAATACACAAATCGCAGCTCCACTCATACTGCATAAATGTACAATGTGCATATCATTATTTTTGTGCTTACCAATGGACCATGCACCTCGTACACAAATGTTACCCACTTGTTAATATGATGAGCATCCCTACGCAAAGACAGCTATGTGGGATGGAGAACCTTACATCAGGATTGAAAACGATTCCACCTTAATTTATCATTCGGAGGAAAGTAGGGTAGACCGGTGCCGGTTCTGCTATAAGGGGCGGAGAAGAGGTGCACAGCTTGTCGCCGCTCTCGGGCTTGTCAGATTGGAAATTTAATCAGCATAAGCTTACCTGTGCAATCAAGTTTCATGAGTTGTAAAATTTACAATTCCCTTTCCAAATGAGTTTTTCTTCATATTTAAATTAAGTTATTAGATGATTTAACTTGTTTCTTTTTCTGTTCTTAGTTTGAAATAAAATCAACTTGAATTCAATATGAAAAAATCAATACCAATCGCTTAGTCGAGAGAGAGAGCTAAAATACTAAAATATATTACATTTATTCATAATTACATAAGTTCCGTGAATTCTAATAGTTTCATACAATTATCGCTTACGACGATACGACCTACATATATGGACTATGGGATATTTATGCTAATTGAAATATATGCATATTCTGTATTTTGATGGGTGGACTTGTTTTACAAAATACATAACGGGAATATTTTACGAGCGTACAATTTTAAACAAACACAACTAATTTACTACATATTACACACGAAATAAGATTAGCATTGCGTTAACCCGCTATAGCACTGATATCATAATCACCTAACAATTTTTAAATATCTACAGTTAACAATAATTAAGTTGATTATGAAAATGCAGTCAATATTATGGAGGAGCAAATGCACCAGTGAATACTATAAGGTAAGGAAAGGTAATAATAATTATCTATATAATAGTAACTTGCATACATTGTACATTAATGATTCACTGAACACACAAAAACAACAATAGGATACATGCTAAATATTAACTTAACTTGTAAGGTACAAACATAAATGCATCAAAAGTTTTCGCAATACTTTTAACACTCGTACATTTCAGGTTGGGTTAGAAGTTCACTTCACTTCCTCACATCAAAAGTGACTGTGATTTTTGCTATCAAAGTTTAATGGATTTGAATCGAGTAAAGATCTGCCGTTGGTTTCAACCGAATTAAAATTATTTGTGGAAAAGTCCACCGCTAAGTTCAGAGAGCTGGATTTGTTTGCTTCTTCAGTAGTAGCAGCACTTAAGTTTCCCAATGGGTTAGCCAATTGAGTCGGGCTACCAAACTTTGGAAACGACAAATCAAATCCGTGGTGACTATGACCAGCGTCTCTGGTGTAAGCAGCAACAGCAGCTTGCCTATAATAGTCACTGTGCATACTTTGGCGACTATCAATAGGCCAATACTTCTGCGCGTCTGTATTCTGTGTCGTTGGTGGAGCAGGTGGCTGCGCTCTTGTAGAAGAGCTTGAGCTTGAACTAGCTTGTCTTGAAGTCCCAGCAGCAGCAGCAGCAGCAGCAAGATTCAAGGGGGTTATCGTAAAATCAGTATAAAACGAGGGGTTATCTGGTTGTTTCACGAAACTATTATGGCTGTCTTTGTAAGCCAAACCACTTCCATTTGAATCATGACCATGAGCACTATTACTATTCCAGTTCTGACGGTACGGACTATTGGTTCGGGAATTGGATGAGTTGGAGTTGGAACTACTACTTGGTGACTGAGAATGAGAATGGTTTAGTTTAATGACTTCAAGCTCTGGTGGGGATACAACGCCTTCCCGTTTGGGAGTAGAAGGAGAAGGTGTCCATTGTTTAGAACTATCAGATGAAAATGGGTCTGCTGATGGCCCAAGATGACAAAATGTTTCTGCTAGTCTTGTTAAGCTCTGTAGATCTGACTGTGAATGAGAAGATGGGGAGGAATATGAACCATTCTTTGATCTAAAGTCATCATTTAAGTATAAAGATTGATTTAAAGTTGTTCCAGACAGGCTGGACTTTTGCTGCGGTTGCTGAATGTTGGCACTATTGCTACTACTGCCACTACTACTAATAGCATTATTCCAATTTGAAGTCGCCATCATTACATCTCCTCCTGAATTATTTCGGGAGTTTGTGATTTGTAAATGGTTGGCATTCTTTTGGAACAGTGTATTTGATGGAGGTAATTGTTGCTCAGCAGGGTACACATGTGACATACTCAAAGTGCTTCTTCTTTCTTCAGCAGGAGGTATTTGAAGCAGTGACATCACAAAATGTTCCGCTTGTTCTTGGTTCATCTCCGTTCCAACATAGGGGACACGAAGAAGCTTCCCTTGAACTCGGAGATAAGTGCCCTTCTGAGAAACCAAAATGTATACTTTCTCTCCAGCCCGAATATACATATCTTGAGCGCCTGACGGATCATTGAGATAAGTATCCTGGTGTAACTCCACGGGATACACAGATATTCCACGACTTTTTAGAGCATTTATGTGCAGTTCAAAACGGTCATAAGTTGCACTGCTCATAGATCTATGGGAGTCCAAAGAGGTACTTTGTGCACTATTACTGCTGCTTTTATGCAGTGATGATACCGTTGACCGATGACTGTTATATCTTGAATACGATGATTGATTATACGATGAAGAAGACGATGATGACAGTGGGTTAATAGAGTTGTAATACTGCGTGTAGCTAGGACGAGAGTAGGTTGCATAAGCATTTGCTACTGTTTGTTTTTCCTTTTCGTAGTTTTTCAACGCCAAGCGTTTCTCGGATTTGGACAGTCGTTGGTGCTTTTGGTCAATTAACAAAGATTCGTGCTCAAATGGCTCCTGAAAGTAACAAGCCGTTTTCGTTAATAGAAGTATTACTACAAAACCAAGATGGGAGTGAACATGAAGTAATACTGTACCTGTGTAATCTTGTCTCCCATCTTTGAAAGCAGATTTCGAATTACCGGGTCTGTAAACTTGTCCATGTTCAGATCACATCGAATATAAGGCAGCTTATCTAAAAGGTCATGCTGCAGAACTAAGAACGAGCTGACGTCTTTGCTTTTAAAAGGGGCGTTGGGATTCATTTCATCAACAACTCTGTCCGCCATGCCTTTCTTGCTTACTTGACGATCATATATGCGTTTCTCCAGCGTGCAATCCGACACAAAACGGTAAATGTGACAGGGTTTGGTTTGACCGTACCTGAAAACAGATAATTTACAATCAGCATTATAAGACAAATACAGAAAACAACCACAGCCAGTTAATATATATTGTTAAAAATTCCTTACCGATAAATTCTGCAAACAGCTTGGCTATCATGACAAGGATTCCAGCTCGCGTCAAATATACATACTCTGTTTGCTCCAACCAAATTAATACCTAGGGATCCTGCTCGCGTTGAAATAAGAAATAACTTTTGTACTGAGTTTGTGTTAAATTCGTTAATTAACTTTTCACGCTCCAATCCAGCCGTTGAGCCATCAAGTCGTACGTAGTCAAACGACTTTCGCCAACTGAGTCTTCTTTTTAGAAAGATTTCTATTAGGTCCAGCGTAAGTAGACTTTGTGAGAACACTAAAAGCTTGTCTCCAACAGACACAGTTTCTTCCAGAAGCTGAAAGAGAAGCTCAAACTTCACCCCATTTTCCATGACCTCAGGTATATAATTTTCAAAGATGGGTTTAGCCCACTCCAAAGATATTCCCGATGTTTCAGCCTTGTAACTAGAACTCTCCGTAAAATGTGGCCCATCAAATTGATCACTGCCTCCATGTGATGATAAAGAAATTCCATTTAAAGGAGGTCTTCCTCGAGGTCTCCCAGTTCCTCTTGGTTTGTTAGGTTTCACAATTGTGCGTACTTCATCAATATCTAAATCCATCTCCAGATCCAAATTCTTTTTTACAACGTTCCATAAAACGTCAGGGTGGTTCCAAATTTTACAGCATACTGCAAATGCTTTGATAGGATTTGCAGATGCGTTATCACTGTCCAAATCTTCTCTCAGATATCTTATGAATTCACGATAGATTTTCAGCTGTACCGGAGTTAACTTTACAAGGAATACCCATTCTTCTTTTTGTGGTAGAGCATTTCGTAGAACCATATGGGACCTTCTTTGAACAAATCCTTCGAGGAGCGAATGCAACACGTGAGATCTGTATTTCATTAGACGTTTGTCTTCGTAAGTTGAATCCGCACATTGGCCGTTTTGAATTGGACGTTCGAACATGTTGGAAAATTCTGCTTTTGTACCCAAATAATTCGGGCGTACGAAATCTACCATACACCTATGAAATTAATTTAAAAAACACGTAATTACATGACGAAGCTTATGAAACTGAAGAATAAAAGATTTTTATCCGATAACGCTTACCAGTATTCCATCAAATTATTTTGCAACGGATATCCAGTGAGCACAACCCTCCGTTTCGTTTTTATTGCCTTTAGAGCCTGTGATATTCCTGCTCCACTGTTTTTGATCCTATGTCCTTCATCGCAAATAACACAATCTGGTCCAGGTTCCACTAAACAATCATATATTCTACTCAAGCTCTCAGCTTCAGCAAGTCTCTCCTCATGGTCAAGACTCAGCACTTTCCTACTCGACTTTTTTAGTCTTTTCAAAGCTAACATGCGATACATTTCATAACCAAGTAGAAGAACTCCCCCTTTGCTGGTCCAGGTCGTTATTATTCTTTCTCTTGCTTGCAAAGATTTAACAGTTTCATTTAGCAAGTAAACATCAAAATGTCTGTAATTAATATTCGTCTCCAATGTTGGTTCACTGGATGTAGTCGGTTCTGGTTCTGAAGCTTCCAACGGTATAGGAATTTCGGGGGGATTGTTAAGCGTATTTGATGATGATGATGATGATGGTGATTGGTTATCGTGAAGATTAAATAGGTTAGGGTACAATCCCAAGTTCAGTGATGAATCGGGTGTTGATAATAAATCGTCAGGTGTTTGCTGGGCTGGTTTTTCGGGACTGCCGTTACCATTCTGAACACAATCTGATCGCTTCACTTTATTTTTCACATTTCGACGTTTCACATAGACGCTACTATTTGAACAACTAATGTCTTTTGAAGGTAGATATCTGTTAAACTCGTTTAACCAATTTTGAATGGTGTTAATAGGGACGATGATAAGAACAGTTTTCCCTACTGTTCGAAGAAGAACATCACAAAAGGCTACCGTTTGGAGTGTCTTTCCTAAACCCATGGCGTGGGCGAGAATGCACCCAAATCCTGAAGATTCGTTGTACCTGTTGGCACATACCAGTAACAGGAAATTTTAGTATAATAAAATATTTTAATATGCGGTTATAATTATACATTTTTTTACATTTACCTTTCTTTGGATTCAATTACATTGTCATACAAGAATCGAACCCCACCTATCTGATGTGGCTTGATAATTTTGGCAATTTGTGACGCTAAGAACAAATCAGTGTCTTCTTCAGGATGCCCGACATTCACCAAAACACGGCCAAGGTGATCTGGTACGTTGAGTAGGTCCTGACTGCACTCATCCTTCTGTTCTACTTCCTCCTCCCCTTCTGGTCCCGGGCTGACTATCACACAATCATCATCACTTTCTGCTCCAGCACTTCTCCCCTCAATCATGTGATCATCACTGATAGCTCCCACGTATAAGCGGGCGTCGTTTGAGGATAGTCTATTTCTATCATGTTCAGAGTTTTCCTCGTCGGAGCTTAACGCTATAATATCGTCGGTTGCAGATGCAGTTTTTAGCTCAGTACTTCTACACACCGTTTGACTTAACAATGCACTAATTTGACTAGGAACACAAGAAGATGATTGCAATGGAACGGAGCCAGGATGTTCTGGAGTGTTATCACAATCGTCATCATCAGAACTTAACAATATGCACTCTTCGTCCAGTTGGTTTGGTTCTGGCTTTCCACTCCCATCTAAGGACACGGTTATATGTTTTTTACGAATTAGTTTCTTCAACTCATTTGCCGATTGGGAAGGAGGGTTCAACTGATTATAACCACTAGCACTGAGTAAACTCTCCCTTAATAGGTAGGTTTGTTGTTCCTGCAAAAATTTCAATTGTTGTTGTTGGAGCTGTTGGAACTTGAGATTCATACGTTGTCTCCTTTCTTCTTCCTCTTTTCGAGCAGCAATCGTCAAATCGTCCAGCTGGTCATGTTTCAAAATATCTTTAATGTTGCGACGTAAACTGGAACTTTTGTTTTTCTTTTTTCCAGTCTTTTTCGAGGACTTAACGACTTTAACCTCAGAACCATCAGATCTTTTGGAGCTGAGTTTGTCTGAGGGTTCCTCGTTTGTATCTGAATCTTCATCATCGTCAGATTCTCCTGGGGAAAGGATATCCGATTCTTTTTTCTCCTGAAAGGCTTTACTATTGTGCTGATTCGTCCCAGTTTCACTTCGCCTCTTCTCCTCCTCACGACATCTTTTTCCAGCATCAAGAATAGCTTGTACGGGGTCAAAGTCTTCGTCTGTGGGACTGGGAATATCAGGGGCTTCCGATGATGAAACAACATTGTGTACAGGTAAATTATCATAATATAATGGGTCTAGCCTTAACTTCTTTGCAGGGGAATGATCGCTTTCATTTGGAATCGGTAGCCGTTCCACGACTGACTCCGACATTTCTATTAAAGATTATTGCAGGATAGGGTCAAGTCAATTTCAATAATATGAAACAAATCGTTTAACTGAGGTTGTAAAACCATTTCGAATGCCACGTTTAAAAAGCGAATAACAAACAATGCAAATAACAACTCAAATCAAAAGAGCTTTTTTTGTAACTACATTAATTTATTTCTACTAAACATGGCATTGAAAAAATGTTTTACCCAAACTTCATTGTTTGTACTTGTACTACTAACCTTGTTTAAACTTTTCCGAACTTATAAACTAAAGGCTCCACTTATCAGGATGCACAATATGGTGTAAGTAGCACATATATTTGCGTAGAACAGAATGTTTACTTTTTCTTGACTAGCTTCAAGTATTTAGACGAATCGAAATCCACGTCATCAAAATCTTCTTCAAGTGAGACCCTGGTCTTTGCCCTCCTTTGTTCCAAATGCTTCAGCTTTTCTACTTCACTCAGAGTGTTTAAATCCACTGGAAGCTGTAACCAATCAATGAATAACAATATTATTATTAGACTTAAAGTATCACTTAATATAGTCTGATTTGCTTCAAGTTTTTTTTTCAAAGTTTGATTTACATACATTGATTATTTGTCTGGGTTCTTTGTAGCGAAGGGTGAAAGTAGAACCGTCAGGGTTGACAACCAGAGTGGGATAATGACGAAGATACTGAAGGCGACCGATTTTACAAATGGAAGCGCGGTTGCTATTATATCGAACAGGATTCACAAGTGAAAGTCCAACAGGATTGTAAGAGAAAGCGTGACAGCAGTTTCCGGCTAACACACCACTTCTTTGGCTTGATAAAAATAACTGCCCCGCCTTGGCAAATAGTCGTTCCACACCAACCATTGTTTGCTACTCGGCCTTAAACGGAGTGTTTGAAGGGCAGCTGACTAGAAAGCAAATAAATCCAATCAACAGTAAACACTTGTCCACCTGTAAATATAAAACACAAAAAAAAAACATTATGATTTTGAATTACGATACATATAACATTGTATATTTTTACTGTAAACTAAACACACTTGACTTGGCGCATACCATTTTAAAAGATTAATTTCACTTGTCTTTTGTGTGTTGAAAAGAAGAAGAAGGCTTTACTGAACTCTGGACTTCCAATTGGTCATTAATATTCAAAGGCGAAGTCAACAACAGAAATTACAAGGATACTCATTTCACTCCATTTATTATTGAAAACTGACATAGTTTGAGTGGGTTGGTATTAGTACTCTTTATGACTTGTGATATGATATTTATTATGAGTCAGACTCACTTTAAACATGCAGGGTAAGCAACTAATCGTAAGTAAAAGTAAACAGGCCCACTATTACTCTATCCTTACTACCACCTATTATTACATGCAATTCAAAGCAAAACGCAAGTCAATACTCTTTATCAGGACAGGATGTAGGCATCAAATCAAGAAGAATGACTTGTTGAGTAGTTGCTGTGTATTTTGGAATGGATCATATCCTTACATAATGTTAAATGTGTTGTAAAAGCGAGATAATTAAATTTTCTTGCCAGCACTCGAGACAAAATTCAGTTATATAATCTCAAATTATATTAGTTAGAGAGATTTACATAATCACATGATACTTATATAAGAGAACGTTAATTATAATGAAATTGAAGCACGACTGCACTCTTTATCAGATACAAATTCACTATGGCTTGTTTGTCATAAGTTTTACTTATAACTTATAAACACTTTAAAATGCACTAACGAGCGTATCTTATTTTTCACCGACGATTCATGAAGAGTTGCAAATTACACATCTACTTTATCGACCACTTTTGTAGCTGCTATTATTGAGTTGTTTTGTGCTAGATATTACATAGCAGCGATAACAAAGGGCTGATATATATTCATTCCATTTGATAGCTCCTTATTCCATCAATTCTAAATGGAGTTCACCTTTCATGCACCCAAAAATACATGGTACACATTTTTATGCCATATAAACTGGGCACACGCTACTCTTCTAGACTTTCGCTTGGCATTGGCAGAACACAGCAGACAATAGGGTTCCATACACAACGTGTAAAAATTGACTTTACGTAACCTTACTAAACCTGTCTCCATGAAGCGTTACATAAGCATTCCAGTCGGTCTGAATATGTATGTATGTGGTCTATCTGGACTGCTAATAACGATGCATAGGTGTTTTCTAGAAATGGAAATAATTACTGCTTTTAATTTTCCATGAACAGAGCAGTTGAGCAATTCATGCAAATTCTCATAAAAGTGAATCAATAAACTGCGCGTTAAAAAATGAAAATGACTCAAAAAAAAAGAATAGAAAGCAGCCCAGGAATACGTGATACGTAATGGTAATTTTTACCTTACGTATTTAAAATAGTAGAACAAGTACAAAACTGCTCCCATTCCACTTGATTTCCCAAAACCTTTCCATTCCAGTCCTATTTCCAAACATCTCATCAAGGACAATGAAGACGAGGGGTTATGAAGTGGCAATGGCACCACTTATATTATTTGTACAAAAATGCACATGGCATATACTCGCTTCAATTATGAAAGTACTACTCTCATCAAATATATAGTTGGGTTCAGAATAGGAAATTGAAACGAATATATAATACATTTCACCGTAGCTTATGTTAAGTATGCATACGAAAAATCGATTTACTATCTTCTCTTCGTCTCACCTCTTTCATCATTCATTCCTCCCTGAATTAGGAAAAAACGTACGTATCATACGACAAAGTATAAAAATAAACTACATCATTTATCAACACCTTCAAAATCATATCAGTTTAGATTTCACCGTAGACTAGACAAGCTCTCAACATTCCTAATTTTGTTCGGATCTCAGAAAGAAGACGTGATATTTTTTACCGTGAAAGTCTAACCAAAACCATTTAATTTCCTATGCTGAAGCCTAGCTGGAATTCTTTCCAATGAATAATTAATTCTTGCGGTTATGTTTGTAGCAATTACGCATATACTGTTTATCTGGATGGATGCATACCGACGATATGAGCCCAGTGGCCTATACATAACCATACAAAAGGCAGGTGAAAGCTATCGAATAGATTGTTAAAGTCTATAGTATTTTCACTCCATCTTTTTCGGCTTGTATAGCCACCACTTGTCCTAAACCTGTCATTCATTAGGCGGGGAGGCGGACATGCATCAAAAACTAAAGTGTGTCTTATAATTTAGTTGAACC
>JAQGAP010002414.1:0-15255 GCA_034697805.1 Orchesella bifasciata | reverse complement strand
CGAATTTTTACATGATCATGTAATTCATGTAGATCAATTCATGTCTTTTCATGTAGTCGAGGAAAATTTCATGTTCACATGTATCATGTACGACTTTCATGTTCATGTGACCACATGACAAGACATGAATGGAACAGGACATGAAATTTTCATGTACATGATACATAATTTATTCTCTATACATAACATTGTTCCTATTGATCATAAGAAGATGACGTTCACATTTTTTCTATTTACAACATTCCTCTACGGGATTTTTCCTTTTGGCTAACCACTGCACTAGCATACATAGCCCGATCAATTGCTTTTCTTGTCAGAAAATGGGAACCGACACATAATTCATGTGTATAACTAAACTCCATCAAAAGTTATCTGTTTCGGAGGAGCTGCAGAGCGTAAAAGTGAAGTAGCAACTAGCAAAGGATTATTTAACTTGGAAGTTGTTGATGTAAAAAAGGAAAAGCTGATGATGATCCCTCATATTCCACCCGGAAAAAGTAAGTATCCGAACCCAATGCATTTGTATAGATGGTCGGATAGTGAGAAGTTTTCTTGCGGTAATAATACGAGTAGTGCACATTCATGTACAGCATTTAAGCTCGTCTTGTCAAAGAGAGTGATTCACAAAAATGCTTTTACTGCTTCATTGCTTTACTGCCTGCAAGGATTGAAGTGTATGGCCCTTTGGCAGTAAGATTCTCTTTGAAAATGCTATCTATAAACATGCGTACAATAATATTTACCCAGCTTGAATGTTGATGCTGACAAACATACATGCATTTATTGCATACACACATATCCAATACTATATCAGCTAAGCCTTCCATACTTTGTTTTATAATGGCACAAGACATAGCGCATAGAAAACTTGGTTACATTTTTTGTCATGTGGAAAAGTAATCTAGATATGCGTTGTTGATTGATCTCTTTATTTTTATGTTCAAAGTTTCCTTTCATTTTCTTTGATGACGGAACGGGAAAAGGCAAGGAGAACAATATGAGCAGAAAACTTATTTTTGTAGGAGGATGCATCCATACCCTGGTTTGGTTTTCTGGTTTGTAAATGAACTACTACGTCTACATAATATCTGATCCTTACTACTTTTGACAGGCCTACAAACTTTGTATCTGAGTCAGCGAATAGGTAATAATTCAGTTTGACACATTTCTTTCGACTTCTGCTCCAGAATCTTTGACAAAACAGTTGCCGTTGTCACAATTCAATAAGTAATTGAATATAAAATACATAAATTTTAAGGCAAAAAAACTGGGAACGGCTGAGTTGAGCCGTAGTAAGCAATACAGTTTGTTCTTCAGGAGTTACCAAATATTTAAAATATTTTTATTTGAATTTGTTTTTCATATTCCAGTAATAAAAGCATTCCTGGCATTCCAGCATGGTAAAACATAATATGACAATGATGAGTACTGTCAGAATATTTTATTTACTACAAGTTAAAAAACTCATCGCTTAAAACAAGTGCCGGGTTGTAAACACCCACCCATGTAATGTTTTAGACGATAGGCACGCTAAATTGAATTGAAATATTGTTTGTCATTCTTTAAAAGGCTTTTCACTTCAAAACAGTTCCGAATGCTGCACATCATGTTGCAAACATTGTAGATACATAAATATGGCTGTTATAAAGTATATGCTGCTATGTATGAGATCGTTTACTTGTTACTGCTGTCTTTTCGGCTATGTTTGAAGTTTGGAAGAAAGCGTTCTTCCGTTTTGGCTTCCTTCCTCTTCCCGTTTCACCCTTGTTCATTGGAACTCACAAAAACCAGCTATCACATCAAGCTGAGCATTTATTATATGGTAAAAACTTGATTTATGATCTAGTAGCACAGGCATTCATGTCAAGAAACCGTGCTTCTTCAAACCTTTACAACCAGAAAGAATCAAACATCACGAACAAGCGTTTTTCTTGCAGGAAACTGTTGAAGGAGGTTGCTGACACAACGTTAAAATCATTGCGACGATGCTACCTCAAGATCAGGCATATAATCCCCAGCTAAATATGCAAGGGAATGATGCTTTCCAACTTTATTATTTTTACGGACGCTTTAATGATTTTATTTTTAAACAACTATTCAAATCGCGTTTCAAGAAGCACATCAAACGGCAACGGCTATGAAAAATCTTTTACAAACTTTGCTCATCAAAAATTGTCAATTTCCGTTGTGAAACCGTACTTGTCAATTTAACAAGTTGTGTTGTAATCAGCAACCTACATTTAGCAAAACACGACGACGCATACTTGCTCATTTATAAGGAGTACTTTATAATGATCATTTTTAAGGTTGTTCGGCGGTTCAACACTCGACATTAAAGGATTTACTCAATTTTTGTAAAGTGTGCCCTCAATTCAAGGGCGAGCTTGATGCTTTACAATGTATTCCAATACAATGCGACTTTGATGTAAGCCCGCACTAATGAGCATAACTATAATTGAGTTTTCACGTACACTGATATCAGAAGAAGTTAGATAAAGTTTTAAAGTTTACTAATAGCAATAGATTTTGGGCTTTACGTACATTTTATGTGCCTACTTCACTGTACTGATTACGTTGTTTCCTGGAAAAACTAATCATGTCGGTATTTAACCGAATTTCCCGGAAGCTCAACCTACAGGAATCCTGCTGCTGTCTGAGAATTGATTTCCAAAATATTAATAATACCAGCTCTTTTGATGTCTGTATAGCTTCAAAAATGAAGTAAACATATTTCGTATCTACCCGTAAACAACACATTTACGGTACATCATATTGATGTAGCAGGATGAGTGATGCAAAGTGGTATGAAAATTTGACATGATCAGTTATGCTATAGATGATCGGATTCGACAGTGACGGAGCGAAGAGACAGCGGGGAATTGCAAAAGTTAAGAATGTAGCTGGGTCGACGGAGAGCATAAAACCGGAAAAGACGAAATAAATGACGCCTTAATACTCAAGATAAGAACGGGCCTTCAATTCAATAAGATATCAGCCATGCATTATAAATCTGACCAGTCAAGCAAATGCCAAGCCTCCCTTGTAATTACGTAAGCCTTCTTATATTGAATATTGAATGTATAGATATTGGATGCAAAAATATGTAGTTGTGAGAGTAATTTACCGTTTCATTGAAGAAAAGTCTCTTACATGGCAATTTTGAGCTCAGAATCAGAAAGGATGATAAATTGCTCAAGTGATCCTTCTCTGAAACTGGCATTTTCTGGCCAGATACTGTATGAAACTCCGAAGACATTTTGACTGCAAAATGATTGGAGCAGCTGATAAAAGACTTATTTTGAGACTTTCTAGATTCTATTTTGATGTGGTTACCATTTTCGCTCAAGTATGTTGGTCCATGTTCCACAACAATTCCATGAAAATTCAACTAAATATTCGGAGAATATAATGTACTTGTAGATTTTCCAACAACATGTAGTTTGAAGCGTTATAAACTTTTTGAGTTTTAAAAGTTTTCATGCGGTTTTCATGCGAATATGAATTAGCTACAAATAAATAACTTCATTACAACATTCGCATTTGGCAACAGTAAAATTGCATTAATTTAATAACGAAATGTGAACAATAGGTTAGGATGCAGGCAGTGAAACAATACTGTATGGTTAGCAACTTTGTTGAATTTGTACTTGATGGAATTTGAATTTTTTTTTCTTGAAATTGAATTATTGACTTCCATCATTGATTTCAATCTGTCTGGCTGACAATGCAGAAACTGTGCAGAACGGTTTTGATTTCTCTGTTTTCTTTTTTGGCCTTGTCAATTAATTTCATTAAGACATTTATTCTATGCCTAACATTGAACATTGAATGTCTGCAAATTCTATTGGTCTCCAACATGGAACTCATCATTTACCTATTGTAGTTGGTACATTCACAGCACTCTGCTTACGTAATTCTTAAAGAAGAAATTTCCGTAAATTAATTTCCAGAGTGTTCTTGAAATGAAGTTTATAGTATATTTCTCGCTAATGATATTTTAAATGACCAGAGCAATGTTCGTTAACAATGAAATGAACAATGTTATATAACATTTGAGCTTCAGCAATATGCGGAAACAATACCACTGGTGTCAAAAGTAACGATGCGCTGTCAACGAACACGGAGCCCTTGTCAAAAGCAGTGAAACTACTTATGAATTCATCGCACACTCCTCACTGAGGTTATGGAACAGAAGAATCGTTACTTCCTACATGACACTGGGTCTTTGACAGAAAACGTGCCGTTTCGCGATTGTTTTCTACTTCCTGCTGGGAAGCACACGTATAGATTTGTAGCACCTTGAGTCACTTTCACTCAACGCTTTTGTTTATACCGTTTGTGTATGAGCTATATGGCTAACAAGTGTCATTCACCACCCCCACAAAAATACATGATGAGTTTACGTAAATATATGACAAGCCTGCATAACTATATACTGGCCGAAGCTGCGAGTAATTCTGTGAAAGCGACGCTTTCAGCTTAGCATCAACAACTCACAAATATATCACTTACCATATTGAAGTATATTACTCACGTCATCAAAACTAATGCTTGACCATAAACCCAGTTTGCTCCAAAGCCGAGTTTGAGTTGTTGAATTATAATTACAATCCTTTGTATGGAGATTTAAATCATGTTTCAAGGTTGTTTGCCTGCGGAGATTGGGTTGGATAAATGTCTTGCTGAGGTTTACGGATTGTTTTGTTATTGCGATTTATCACATACGATAATGTAATACATATTTCCCCCGAGTATATAGTTTTGGAATAGAGATAATATTGATGCCTCAAAAGTTCAGACAACGAAAACAAAATTTCACGCTCGGGTATACACAAGTATGCTTTGATTAATAATGCTGCCCTAGTCTTTCGTTTTGCTTTAGTGATGCTCTGATGCTATTGTTCGTGATATCCGTTTATAATTCCATCCAATGAAAGATAAATATCTGTCAACCTGACGTCAGAAACTAGTCGCCAGTAATATCAGCCTAGCATAAGACGAGCCTATATGTAACCTGCATTGAAGTCTAAGACGATGGAATCTATACATGCTTTCTCCCCCAACCATGGTTTATTATTTGGATTCAAAGCTAGGCTGGAAAAATATCATAAATACAAAAATGCTGCAATGTGACAATTCGGAGAATTGACAACTACACATCCGATACCAGTCAAGTTGGTGAATTTCCATTTGGCTGTAATTTGCTGCGGTTCTTCCAGAGTAAAATTTGATTTCGCCAGCCGTATAACATACAAAAATGCGGACACAATAGAAGTATCTGTGCTTTATATAGCACGTTCTATCATTACAGTTACATTTCCAATCCTCTTCACCCACGCATCACCAATTCGTTTTCTGCTGAAAATATCTCACTCAGTCAAAATGGTTTCATAGTAAAACACGCAATGAATGACGAAACATTGATTAAATTAATGGTAATTTAAACAAGTTCGTTCGAAAAACTTAGCAGATTCATAACAAAAAACATAACATACGTACGCCAGGAGCCTCTATGGATCTACTCGGGGTGTTTTACATAGGACATTTTATTGGAAAAACCCTTGCTGTTAATTAAATAATAACTATGTAAAGAAATCAGATATCATACCTTTCTCTCGTTAAATGAAAGTTCTGCATTTGAAATTACAAGCTACCTACACGTGTGATTTCATTAAACCATGAAAATAATTGCGGATACACGTCTGTATACCCTGGCGGAATAGGAAATCATGAATATTTTGTGATAACATGAGCATTATACAGCATCGAGATAAAATAGAAATGCAAACATCAATTTTGCGACGTGCGTGGCAGTAGTCAGCATAGTAGTGCCTTAAGCCCTCATTGAACAACTTGAGTACACCACATTCGATGTACTACATGTCAATTATGCAACACTGATTTTAATTCTGTTTTAATGATACTGCTACGTGTTTACAATTTACCGAATCCATATGTTTTCATTCATATTTCCATGTAAGCTTATATCTATAAAGTAACGTATGTACAATTCACAGTTTTATACAAACATAATTAGCCACTATAAAAGATGAAAGTGCTCTCGACATATGTAATAGAGCAGATAATTATCTGACTCACATCTTCCTTAAAAATGTCATGAAAATATGAAACAAAATTATCCCATGCAGCCAAGAGAATTACACCAACAGCTACACGAGGCAAGGATAAACCGGAGATGCTTAAAGCCAGCCACAACCTTGCATGATGATCCAGTCGACAATATACGCAAACCCCCACAGCCATTCTATTATTCATAAACATCATTATTATCGGGTAAAGTAAGTACGTACTTATTGGGGAAGTTACATTTTTACATGCCCATTCTCGTTCCCAAAATGGTAAAAGTGCATTAAAGAGACAGATATGCAAACTTAAAGCACTTTTATACATTAAACTCAAATCCTATATGGAGCAAAGGGAAATTTTGCTCACTTCCTCATGACTTACACTCAGGATGCACAGTGCATACACAGATACACAACAGAAACGCATTGAAAATGGAGTGTGCCATGATGCCATTCTATCCAATATTTTTGCTAACTATTTATTACACCAAGAAAAAGACTACCATATCTCATTCCGTAGTAAAAGGGATACAAATCTTTATTTTGACTTCATATTCTGTTTGGAAGACCACTAGAAAAATCTACCATCCAAGTTGATTTCTCCAATGAACATAAAATAGAGAAGAGGAAAGCATTGTAGGAATTTGAATGGAGTACAGTATCTATACACGTCGTTATATATGAGTTAGTATCATCAGCATATATAGTCACGATAATGATTTCTGTTTTTCTTCCAGTCTCCTTCGCTATAAATGACAGAAAAATGGGAGAAGACAGTGTGGTTATGGATGTTGCTTATCTATTTTTCTTAGTAAGCATTTGTCTACAAAACTCTGCTCCCGTTTTTTGTCAAGGAAGTTTTTTGACAAACATTTCTCTTGGCCGAGACAAACCTACATGAATGCATTTTTCTTCTACTAACCCTATAATGACAGCTTGGGTCCTTATATATCCTATTTTTTCCAAAAAGAAACTCGTACTTACTCAGTCATCTCTGTTTTAGTTACCCTTGGTCATGTATCTTGTCCTCTTTTGGCTGTGGTTTCTATTTCAGGAGCGTGAGTCGAAGGAGGTTCTCTCCTAAGACATTTCACCGCTTTTGGTTCGTGAGCGAAATAGTATAGCGTATTTAAAATACTCAAGAGACTCTTTATAGCAATGCAAAAAAGATGATAATGATGCGGTTCATGAGACTGGTTTGGTTTGCTGTAGTTTGGCCATACGCCTTTCATCCTCAACACCAAAACGCCACTACTTTTAAGTGACAGCGATGACATAAGAGTATACTATATTCAGAAGGCAAGAAGATGAGCTCAGAAAAAAATATATTGCCATGCATGCTTGCTGTCCTTTATTTCGGCCCAGAGAAGCATGCAAAAACTATAGTCTTTTATACTCATTGCTGCTGGAAGTCTCAATTTCGTTCAAGAAAATTTCTCAACTCAGCCAAAAAAAAAGTATTTGATGGCCTGACTATGTGTGTGTGTGTGTCTTCAATATTCTTACTAAAACTGGGACGACGAGTCCTTCCTTCCTATTCATTCATGTTTAGTAAGTAGCTGTGTAAGCTTGATAAGTTGGGACAGTAATCTAATAGATTGTGTATCACGTCATAGATCACTGCAAATGTGATGTAATGTGATTGTGGGAAAGTGTTAAGTAACATATAAGTTGCACTTACTTGCAGTATTTCAATTGAATCTCTGAAACATGTAGGTGGGTAAATAAAATGTAGGCTCGTGATGAAATCTAGAATGTAGTACTCAATAAATTACTGTTTCTGTCAACCCAAGATAAAATGAAGACTGGTGAGAACAAGGGGGATGTTGTATTTTATTTTATTTTTTTGAGTGGAGACATCATCAAGTATATGAGATTGGAATTTATAGCAGCTTGAATGAGCCTGCTTTAATTAAATTCTTCAATAAATCAGGACTCCCCAGTATTTCTATTTTATTTATTGTAACCGTCCGTGTCAACTCTATAAATATGACTACCAAACAGCAAAAAATAGAAATGGAACCCTTACCTTCCTTTATCTCTTTTCAGGTGTTGTCTTCAGCACTCTTACGAAATATTTGGAATATTTCAGTCTCTTATTAATCTAAAACAGTTTTTTATAATTCACAAGTCAAAATATAGATTTTGTCCAGAACAATACGTAACACATTACACAATAATGTTGTCAGTTCAATATTTACTTTGCGTCCTACATTGCCCCGTTTGAAACGCTTTGAACGAATCAGGGCTTATTGCACTTAACAGTAAATGGTACAGATGAGTAAAATAAAGGGAGTGCTTATTAAGGTCTAAAATATAATTAATTAAGTGTTCCTTTGTTGACGTTACTTGATAATACTGAATCAGTTACAAGTGAGTAGCAAGTGGGCTAAACCTCTGCCTAGGGTCCCGCTTCCTGCGTTTATAGGAAGTGCAAAATGTTACTTAATTTTAATGAGAGTAAATCAATTTTAGCTAGATTCAACTAGCCCACAGGAGAGAGAAGCACCATGATTCTGTTCTACAGAGAATCATACTAATTAGCCAGTCGGGTCTTCCTGAGAATTAATGACTTCAGTTCAGCAGCAACAGGACTCATGCACCGCTTGTAGCAAAAATCTCGCAACGAGAAAGAGTGAGAGAGAAAGAGGATTTCGGTAGTTTGTGAGAGGTTCAGTGAGTGAGTGAGTTAGTAAGAGAGTGCTCACAAGAAAAGAAATGGTAGTTGTTGTGGAAAGCAGTTGTAGTAGTGGAAGCGATGAAATGATTGTAAATGTTGCGGTAGGCTCCTGCTCCAACTGCTTTTGACACTGTCAAACAAGCCCAGCAAAGCTTGCAAGCTTTACTACAACACAGCCGAGAGTCTCTCTTTGGGTCCTTTGCTCCTCTACCCGATCACACTCTTTTCTTGTTAGGTAAAGCCCGAGATCTCTCTCCAACGCTGAGCTAACTTGTAATGTAATGCAATGATGAGGCTCTAATATTGCGAATGCAGTAACGGCTTCCCTTTCGCTTGTAACCCTAATATACGGCTTGCGCTGGCAAAATGCATCAAGCTTGTAATGCCTTATTAAAATCTCACATAAACCAGCCAGCAAAAGTGAGTTGCTCGCAACAGTTCAAATTCAAAACTGGTATTTAGTCTTTATTTCGGATTCGACTCGGCAAAGAAATGCAATTTTGGAATTCGCGAGAAAAATGAAAACGTGATTACAGCCGAGGCACCCGGATATAGTTAAAATCCTAACACTTTCTGTGAAATCGAGTAGCACAAGAACATAAACGCAGATAGGTATAGAAAGCATTTTATTTGTCATATTTGATACCCTGCACAATACATCTACATTTTGCGGACTTGGTCCATGATTACCGTATAACGCGTCGGCCAGGCCTTTTGAGAGGAACGAAACAAGGATCGCTTCCTTGGCTTTTGGCTTTCTCAGTCACCCATACAATACGACTATGAGGAAAGGAAGTACTTGAGGGATATAATAGAAACAGTGGCACAGCAAAGGAAATTCAAGCATTCTCTTTCATTTCAATGCTCCGCTGACTCCATACTTATGGACTGATCAGTCATCATTAGTTTTCGGTCAGAAAACATGAGAGTTCTTTAAAACCTCACTTTCAACCTCGCTAGGCTTAAGTAAAAGCAAATGCGTTCATTCGCTTCGGTTTCAGCTCGAAGGAAATGGGAACAAGGGCTTGAAAAAGGTTTTGTTTCCTTCTTGTCTTCCACCACCAGAAAACCTTTTACCTTGCCATTGTTATGGAACATTTATATTCCACTCGAGCATGTGCTTTCCTTCAGCTTGGCTTGTGTTGATAAGAAAAAGTATTTTACACTTTCCGCGTGTTATATATACAAAGCCAGTGCCACCCTTTTGTTGCTAAATTTTTATATGCGAGCGAGACTTTTGATGATGCTTCGAACTTCGAACTTTTTCGCTAGTTCTGACTTTAAAAACTGTTTCCTATGCCAGGTCACAAGGTCGGTTAGGGTCGAGTAAGGGACTATTACAGGTCTTTCGTTTTGACATGACGGTAAGCACTTGTCGTCGCATGATTATATTTTTACGTTACGAATATTACCAAAATAATTCGGCCAAGCAAATAATAATTAAATGATGACAAATGACAAATTTATTTAGACATTTTAAGTAAAATAAAGGTCGATAACAGTCTATTATTGTTCTCTCGGGCTCCATTTGAATAGTATGAACTAGAATAGATGTCCATTCACGTCAATAAATCTTGTATGACTACATAGAGCCCGTTGAAAAGTAATTGTACCAGCAGGAATGTAATAGTTGCAGTTTCAATATTACCTTTAAAGCTTATGTGCTACTTTTGATGATCTGGTTCTATTAAAATTTATGAATTTCCAAATTTATGGCATCAACCTACAAGAAATGACCGTAGAATGTTAGGATGTAGGCAAAGCGGATGGAATGGAATTTCACCCAGTATTTCATTTGAGCAATTCAAATATATTCACATTATTCACCATTTATATATATGTCTACTTTGAATAATAGACAATATTTATCCAAGCTCAGCATACTTGACCGTATGGCATGGTCAAGAAAGACACAAACATCAATATTTCAGCGACATAAATTCAAGGTGAAGCTGCTCAAAGGGAAGATACACCATTCAGCACCAACTCGGACTTTTCACATGATGGGACACTAAAACGGAATTTGCAATTCAATAGAACTACTGCATCCCATTATTTGAAGAAAGGGAGAAAATGAAAAAAGGAAAGGGGACTGGTTTCTTTCCAGCATGCATTTCATTACATACATTATTCCAAGAAGTCAGTAAGTCATTGTGATTTTCTTCCGACCCTCCTAGTGTCACTAGCACGAGCAAGTTTTTGGTTTGTAGGGAAATGAAGGGAATGTTGGGTAGCACTGAAAAGGGAAGGATGTATAACATGTGATATTCCTCTATTCTCTCACAAAGTTATCATGTGTTATTTTTTCTGCTTCCCATTTTTTTTACAATGCATTTAACTGTGCTCAAAATTCACTTTGCCTCCACTTTTACTTTCTCCCGTTTAAAAAACTTGCGATGAGCAAAGTAAAAGTTGAGGAATGGATAAAGTCAGTCAGTGAGACTTTCTCCGCCCCGAATTCCATTGAGTTGTGGTAGGTTCTAGATTTGTAGTAGCAATGCCCACGCCACCACAGGCTTCGCTTATGCATAAAACAGTTTTCCAAAGCTGTGTTGAAAGGGACCCTATGCACAGCATGGAAAATGAGTGTGCATTTGCCGAACAGAGTCAAATGGGCAAACTGAGCTTTTTTGCATTTTTCGAGAGATAGCTTGGTGCTGAGCCCGTACACAAATCCTATAACACTACTCAAACCATATACTCGGGTAAATATGCACCATTATTATCATGCTTTTAACAATGCTCATTCGCTTTTAAGTCAGTCTCAGTCAGCGAGTGTCTGCAAATTACAAGCGGCTTAAATTTTTATGGAAGCCAAGCGAGTGTACATGGACCAGAGATATCCTCATGCCACATTTACATGGATTGCTATATAAGTATGGAGTGCACGGGGATGCTCACATTTTAAGTAAATGCTGATGTATGAAATGGCTCGTAACAATTTGTAGAAGTAATTGTACCATGCATAAAAAATCTTGTGTTATGTTGAGAGTAGAAACTCTCTTATCCCAACCCAGACGTTGTGGATATGCGTAAGTCTATTAGTCGTTGGAGGAGAAAGAGAATTCGAAAGAATGGAGTGAAGACAGCCAGAGCAGAAAGAGTTGGTATGAAAAACATATAAATATACAAAAGAATGCACACATGTGCACATTTTTTAGTAAGTTTGACTATATCTTATGCAAAAAGTGTGCAGTATAAAACCGGTAGGCAGGCAGGGATGATGATGGGATGAGAGGAACTACTCAAAGATACTTTTTCAACCTCATTTATAATCCCGTTGTAAAGCTGGACAATTCTTTACCCAAACTTTGTTCCGGATTTCTTCATCTTTTCCCTGGCAAGACCACACTGCCTGCGAAAGTTGCACATACTCTCTGAGAAAGGAGGAAGAAGAAGGAAAGGATTCTCTGAAATTTACCTCTTTTGCATGGGTAATAGAATAGAATTGTGCATCCGTTGACAGTCAAAATAGTCAGCGCATGTAGTCGATGCAATATACAAAAGTTACTTTTCATTTCATCAACTTTCTACCAAGAAAAAGGATGGAAATATTTAGGTAGTTGTTTCCAGGATATGGTCTGCATTAGGTAGGAAATGAAGACAGCTGTTTTAACCGTTATTTCCAGCCTACTGCGTCTCCTATTATGTTACTTAAAAGTGGGATTCTTTTTGTCTCCCTGTCTTTGTTTTCTGTACGGGCTGCATTTGTCTTGTCTTGTTGTCAGGCTTTTGTTTCACTTGCTCCTTCCTAATTGTCATTGCAGACCTTTTTTAAGTTGTTAATGAGCTAACTTGCGACAAACTTTGCTGGAGAAAGAAAGCCGTAATTCACAGCAAGTTCAGCTCAATTCCTAATCAAGTTAGACATAAAAAGAAAGTCTTAAAACATTAAAAATGCAAATTATTTGTCCATTTCTTGCAATTCTTTATCTCAATTCATCAATTTAGTAGCAAAGATTGCAAACTTATGAGATTGTATTTTAGATAAAATAACATGGAGAATAGCAACTTGTCAATTTTTACTGTTTGAATTTTGCAATTGGGAGGAATAGTTGTCAGTCAATGCTAAATATTATAATTTGATTAGCAGCTTTCTTTGAAATTTTCAAGGTCTTCAGGAGCTCCTACAGGAATTAAACTTGGCGTTGACAAAAAAGCAAGGCAACTTCAGATCATAAGAAGATTAAACCCATTCTCATGCTCCAATCAACACGGGTTCTATTGGGTTTTGAATGCGAAAGTTACATAACGCGTTGGGAAATTGAGATGAAAAATCCCGGAAGAGTCCATCGTTCTCCCACAGCTGAAATCTGTTAAAAATGTTTCCAATTCTGATAATACAGGCTTTAAAAACGATTTTCAACCATTGCAAAGTTATCTGGTCGTGCATTTTGTAATCGAGATCGTGTAAGCTGCTGGCTGAACCGTTCTCTGGTTACACGCGTTATGAATTTCCTGAAACCTAAGGGTTTTCACTGGATGTAATTGATTATTTAATGGTTTTGAGTTTTTATAGTGTCATATTAGTCAACTTGTACATAAGTAAAGTTGACGGCAAAGCAAGCATTATTGCTTGTCATCTCTTTCGGTATCATTATACTCCTGAGGTGAAAACCAACAGGCCATTCATCCGTCGTCCCGTCGCCTAACTCAAAACTGGATTGATGATGATGATCAAAAACTGTCGGAGATAAAAGTGACATAATGCATAAAAATCCATTTTATGATCTTGATCATTACATTCCGAACCAGTCCACGTAGAAGATAAAGAGTAAACTTCAAATACCTCGGACCCGGATTACAGCGATTGGGGATGGCTGTAGTGGATTGCGATTTGCAAAATATATAAATTTTATTGATAAGAAGCAATATATCGGGTTTTATGCTCTTGGGTCATATAAGTTTGAGCTTATAACCCGGACAAACTTGGATGACAAATGAAACTGGCTTTAGAAGTCAGCATGTATCTCTTGTGTCATATTGTGTTTTCAACTGAACGTCATTTACCTGGTTTGAAAAGAAAAAAAATAGTGAATTTTTTGAAGTTGTCACATTTTTCCCTGATTTTATTGATAAATGAACGCTCAAAACGAAGTAAACCAAAATAAAAACTGGGAATTCGTGAGCGTGAATAAATTTTTCACTTTATTGCCCATCATTTTAACCCAACTGATGCCATTATCCGTCGAATTTGTGACATTTTCTAACCAACTTGTCACCCAGTTTACATTCCAAAAGTGGTGTAGTACTACAAAAACCAGTGATAGATGCAGCAGATGTTGATCGAATAAAATGCTCACGTTAGTTCATTCTAATTCCACATCTGCTGCCAAATTGCATCTAAAATGCACTGTCCACGTTCGGGTACATCTGCAGCATTCATTAGGTCTAGTAACGCTACACGATTTCGATCTTATCACCTGCATGAATCCACTACCACAATTATTTGCTATGGACAAGAAGTACCGAACATGTTTGCTTTCATTATAACCGGCCACCCATTGGTAATTTTATCCCCTAAGTAGTGGACACATTGGTAACTTTTCAAAAGCTTTGTGGTTGAAGTGAGACTGCACTTATCTTTAGGCAGTCTCGTTTGACTTGGCTCTCAGATCCAGCACTTCATTAACAATCAACCCACTCGGCTATGACGATCTCCTTGCTTAACATCATCATCATCATCAAAGCTTACACGTTGGAATGGGGGTAATTTGCGTATTGTTTCACTTTTTTACAATCAAAGAATGTGGCTAATGTTAGTACAACTTACATGGGTGTCTACTTATAGGATACGTATTTTACGCTATGAATTATTACAAGAAGTGGAAAGTGGTAAAAAACTTTTGACATATGATACTACACAAAAGTCTACCTATAAATCTTGCGCACAGTCCGTAGATGGAGAGTAAACTGAAGAAAAACTCGTTGAATCATTCATTGTATACTACAGATTGCGTTGTCGCCAAATTTAACAACTAGATTAGCTTTGATGATTGATGATACAAAAACGTCTTGGAAAATGACGTCTTCGTAAAAAGTTTAAAGATGTGTTTGTTGTTTTATGCATTTACGCTTGAAATTTATTTCTACTGCGCTCAGATTACATGATCTACTGTAACAAATGCATAATGTATTAATAATGTCTAGATAAATAATATTGTGACATGAAATTTTCATGTTCAATTTAAAAAAGGAATTATTAACTACATCTTTATCAATATTTCATGAGACTGTTCTCAAGTTTCCTTTGGGGGTGCATGACGCTTACATAATATATGCTTTAGGGGACGTGCTAACAGCTAATTAAAGTGCTTCTGGTTCTTCTAGCATGCATTATAAAGAGGGCAGTGACTCCATGAGTCATTCAAATCCTGAGTAATCACTGGATACTGTATAAAAGACATTACTTTTTAAGGTACATTTATCCTATAAGGATACCATTACTTTGTTAAGTAAAGGCAATTATCAGGACCGGATAATTTAAAT